>VHZZ01022856.1:0-13408 GCA_009801015.1 Silene noctiflora | reverse complement strand
GACTAAAGTCAAGGTCAACCTTGACCTTGACCTTAGCCCACCATCATCTCCATCTTCTTTCGTTTTCATCATCATCACCTAAAATCATCATCATCCATGTTCATCAACCATCACCATCATCACCCTCCATTGCCATCACCATTGGTGCTCATAATCGTCATTCATCACCATCAATCATCATCATTCAACAACAACACCTCGACAACAACAACGAACAAGCCACTCCCTCTGCCGGTCCACCTTCTACCGCATCACGGCTCTCACTTTCCTTACTTCTCATTCCCAGCCTTGCGTCAGAAGTGCACGGCTCCAGTCATACCACCGACGGCCGGCCTACCGGCCCTCGACACTCCTCCACCTTTCTTTATGCACAAATGAGTGTGTCTTGTATCCCCTCTCCCTTGCGCCTATATATACACTCCCTCTCTTTTATTATTTTTTTTTTCACCAAGTTTTTATATTAGTTAGTTTTTAACATATGTTTAAGGTTAAGCTTTATGCTTAGGCTTTCTTAGTAATTAGTAATTAGTAATTATTTTATAATTAGTTTAAAATTAATAATAATTAGTTTAATTATTTTCTAGTTTGTCCCAACTCTTGTAATAGTGAGATTGTTATGAGTTTTGTAATGAAAGTTCAAGACTCCATATTTATAATTATTTTATGTCAAAGTTCTTATATTTTCCATTCAAATATCCATTGCTGGTAAAGATCTCATCTTAATCCTTTTAAGTACATGTTTTTCCATTCATCTCATATTGTTTGATTAATGGTTCTATTATCCATGTTTATTGTTGTTATTATTGTGTTAATTGTGTTGTTTAGGTTAAGTATGTTTGAGTAGTGTATGCCTAGGGTTAAAGGGGGAGTTTGGGTTAACATGTGGGATGATAATGAGTTGTTTACATTTGAATATGGGTTAAAAATTGAGTCTTTACATACTTGCATTGAAGGTGTTCGATGAAATGTGTGAACAAAAGTTCATACCTTTCTTCAACTTATGCTTAATATCTCTTTGCATGACAATGAATAGGGGTGTTTGATAGCATGTATGAGATGAGTTTGATATAATACGAAAGTCTTATGGTGAGCTTAAGGTGACTAGGAAACTAGGCTCTATTGTTTGGCCGAGACCATTACCCAAATTCTCATAGACCTTTCCATCTCCCTCTCCCTACCTAAACGAACCCGAAACCCTAGTTTCTCTACTCTTTGTTTCGAGTGCATGTGTGTGTGTGTTTGTTTGTTCCATGTTTTTAGCTTAGTTCGTTAGCATAGTATGTCATTCACTCACTTTGTCTTAGACTAAAATAAAGCAATACAAAGACTTATACCAAATATAGCCCCACCATCCTTGTGGATTTGACCCCTTATTATACTACTTAATTTGGGAGTTTTATAAATTGCTTTTGAGCCGGGAATGACGACTAGAACCAGTTATAAAAATGGCGTTGTTGCCGGGTATGGTGCTTTATTAGATATAAGTCTTAGTTGAGTTATAGGATTAGTCTCTTTTATTGCATTTGATAAATTGAATAAAAAGGACTATTCTTATGGTATGCATGATTATTCTACTTGTTGTGAGTCTTGTGGTGGTCATGGATATGATTTCACTCGTTGCCCTTCATATGCACCCTCTCCTCAATATAATATGTATGATGTGCAACCCCTTGACTCTTGTTTGCCCGACTCTCGTGACTACCCCCAACAACAAGACTCCACTTATCATGTAACTTCTAATTATAAAAGTTTGGGGTGTTATGTTGGTAGAATTCCTATTATTCTTGTCTTTGCTCAAGGAGAGGATGGACATTTTGAAGCCTACATGACTAGGCTTAAGGAATACCACGCCACTTTGGGAGACAATTACTTTAGTGGAGAGGCATTATGCTTAACCATTACCAAGGGAATGAATAACTATACAAGGACTTTGTTCGACCTACTTTGTGAGGGAAACTTTGCCTCCAAGTCGGTTGATGAGAAATTTGACTTATTTGAGTTTTTTCCACTTGGATGTCATGAGGCTAATGATCCTCTCTCGGGTGATGAGGAGAGTGATTTGAGTAGTGAGGGTGGTAGTATTGAGAATGTTGGTGAAAGTGTTGAGAATCTTGGTGAGGACCTTGTGGGTGCTAGTGAGGGTGTTGTGGATATTGAGGAATGTGAGGATATCTTAGAGGAGAGGCTTGAGATTGAGGTGGAGAGAACTTTTAAGCAGCTTGAGGTTGAGACCTCCTTTTTTGAGGATGAGCCTTCCACCCCTCTCGAGGATATACATATTACCTCTACCACTTCCTTATCCACACTCACAAATGAAGAGGATGCTACATTTAAGGACCATTAGAGTAAGAGTGATGAAGAGAGCATTGTGATTGAAGGTTTGGAGGTCAAATGGGATGATGAGCCTCCTTGTGAGGAAGTCTTGTTGGAGGAGGGGGATTTTGAGATTGATTTGATTGAGGAGCCCATCTTTGAGAGATTTGATGCTCCCGTTCTTGTTATTGATGAATACCTTAAACCCATAGATTCCATTAACCTTATTTCTGTTGACCCTTTGTTGGAAATCATGTATGTTGAGGAGGAGAGTGCAAGCATCTATGGTGAATGGGATTGTGCAGTGCATTACTTGAACCTCTCGTAGAGAAATTTGAGGCACCTTTTTATGGTGGGGATGAGTTTATTCTGCCCACCGATGACCTTGACCTCATTTATTATGCCCCCTTACTTGAAATCATGTATGTTGATGAGGAGTATGATTCTCCTTTACTTGATAAAGCTTGCATGGGTGAGTCGGTTGAAACCCCCTCCCTTATAAATTGGATAATTGTGATGTCTTCTCTTTCATTTTTGAGAAATTTATGTTTGAAATGGAAGAGGGGAAAGATGAAGTGAAGGGCAAGGAGACTAGTCAAGTCTCCAATGTTGTTGATATCCCGAGGTCTCCTTGCCCGAGGAGTTTAGGGCTTGATCATCCTCCTCTCACAGGGGAGGATATGTTTTACACTATGGAATTTGAAAGTAAGGTGGGGAATGTTCAAACCCTCGATAATGTGAGGAAGCTCAAAGATGTGAGCTTGGTTGATGATGAGAAGGATATGGGTGGCCTTGCCCATAGGATGTGGGATCCCGGTTAGTTGTTGGGGCCACTTGTAAGTTTGGCGGTTTCCTTAAAACAGCGCTTCATTATAACTGTAAGAGGATAATCTAACACCTCCAATTGATTTAACCTCATTCTCATGTTTATAACTCAAGTTATGACCGTTTAAAGTTGACCTTTGTTGTAATCAAGATCTAAATCTTGTTGTTTTAAATTGGGGTTTTGGTTTCTTGTTGGGTATGCTTATTAAACTTAGTTCTAATACGTATGTATGCCTCGGGTTTTGGTTTGTTTACATTTTGCCTCGTGTTTCGTATTACATAATTCATTTTTTATCGTTTTCTCATACTATGCTTAAGTACCATGTAAATATGAAGTAATATGAAGTGTAACATTTATTCATGTTATAAATGTATGAAATGATGTATAATTCATATTCGATTTCTTACTTATTCATTATTGATTCTTTATCAATTGTCAAAGGTGAATACTTATCTTGAATGATTACATGTGTTGAGTCGTGTTTCTCATAAAAATGCTATTATGCTATTCATTTGCAACATAGCTTCGTATACATTGAATTTAATTTATTCACCTGATAAGTGACGGTATTTGAATTCTTAACTCATGTGTTCCATGTTGCCATGAATGATCATTAGAATCATATATATTTTGATGGAGTCCATGTTTCACATCTTGTATGGCCGTCCTTCTTGTTGTAATTGATGTTTAAGTTGTGCGATCATTTATCTATGGTACTCATTGGTTTTTGTACCTTGTATTACTATGCTTGACTTACTTGTCGTCCTCTTTCGTGCCGTTCTGCCGAATTTGGGGTACTCGGCTTCCGTTCTGTTGCTCGAGTCTTGGATGTGAGATAATTATCGCATACCGAGAGGATAGTGATCTAGTATGGTTGTTTGGTTGCTTACTTATGGTAGTGTCATTGTGTATAGCTTGCTAGCTTGACATTTTTTACACCTCTCTCGTGTCGTTCTACCGAGATTTGGTTAACTCATGCTCTTTCCGCCTCTTTCGTGTCGTTGTGCCGAATTCGGGGTACTCGACTTCCGTTCTGTCGTTCGATTCTTGGATGCGAAACGTTCATCCCAAGAGTCTGGCCAGATTTAGACTAGGACCGTAGTATATTATCGTCATCCTACCGGGTGGATTTGAGTCTTAGAGAGTAAAATTCTTGCGTAGTTATGATGCTTTACATATGCCATTCCCGTTAGAGCGATACCTTGATTGTTTGGATGATGTGTCTCTCTTTTAGAGTCTCTTGATCGTATTGGCACTAGAAGGTGAGATGAAAGCCTCTTAGTATCAATACGATCCGCAAGTGATGAATTCTACTCTTCTTTGCTTTGTACTCACGTGTTTCGCATATGTCATTTTATATTGCAGTTGTTGCTTATTGTTTCCCGAATCACATGATGTTTGGTGTAATAGTTGTTCTTGTCATTACAATAGTTGAATTGACTTGCTTGTGTTAGGTTATGCTTAATGTCTGTTACCCATGTTAACATTTATGATCTATATATATGTGTTTATTCTTGCTTTCTCTTGTCAAATTAATTAAACCTTTGTAAGCATCATGTTTGTCTTAATCATGTTCTTTGTTATGTTTGTTTTGACATAATATGGTTGGGAGAACCTTGAGTTACTTCCCACTGACTATGGCGTTCATGTTTACATGAATGACAGATATTAGTCTGTGCTACTTGGGGTGAAGACATGTGTGAGCAAGTGAGCGTTGTCTTTACAACGAATGACCTTCCTCGTTGTAGTTTAGAGTCGACCTAGTTTTATCTTGTATTTTTTTTAGGGATTTAGATCCCGCTCTTTTAGCTAAGTTATGTTTTGTATAAAAGATTTTCTTTAACTCAACTTTGGTTTATATAGTGACTCCACGGTTTTCAATATCAAAGTTTTTAAAATCTCGCCTTTTTCGCTGCAAAGTTTACATTTTCTTTTTCGTAGAAATCCGGGGGTGTCACAGTTGGTATCAGAGCATTGATGCTCCCGACGCACACACGTGTACCTCAAACTTAATTTAAACTTGACCTTAAATAATGAATGAGAGATGGGTAGACTTAAGGACCTAAGGTGATAGTCTATTGTGTGTTTGCTCTTTGTTTAGTTCTAACATGTTTGTTGATTTTCAATAATTGGTTCTTATACCCTTGGATTGACAAACCATGACCTTATCCGTGTGACGATCAAGACTTTGAGCCTATACCTTGCCAATGATTGAAGATTTGATCAACCTTTTGAAAAATGCTTCCACTCCTGTGAAGATATTTCCCATTCTTTGTGTACCTTGCCTTATTCTTTACTCCTTTATCCTTATTTCTCTTTTAAACTCTCTTTTATTTTACCTTGAAATATACTCTTGTACCCTCCCGACTTACCCTTCGTTTCTTGCTTATCCTCTCATGATGCCTTGTAGATATCTCTCTTCGTTTTTTGGAATGTAAACCTTGGTCGATTAACTTGGTTTTTGAGGAGATTGTTTGGGTTTGACTCCTAACCGTTGTTTTGAGAGGTTGTATTGTTGGAAAGGCTTGGGAAGTTTTATGAGACGTGACTTAGAGATTCTAATACTTAAGTTGATTGACATAAAGTAGATATGATTGATTGGATGAATTGACGGTGTAAGGTTTGAGTTGTATATGAGAATAAAGCTTCGGAACTTATAGTTGACCTTTTTAATCGTATTTGGATTCGAAGTTTGGTAGTATGAGAACCATCTTGTGAATCATGTCTATTTCGTTCTAGTTTAGTGCAAGTCGAGAAAAATCTGGGTGCTACTTTGAGAGTCGGAATGCAAGTGAGAATCAAAAGGGCATAGTGGAGGAATACTTATGTGTGTTTTTGAGGCTTGGTAGAAAAGAGTTTTGTTCTAATCTTTTGTATCGAATATTAGGTAAGTGAAGCGCTAAGGTGTTATGATAGGTTGAACCTTGTTACTATAATATTAAATATGGAGTAGAGTTCAATGATCTGAGCTTGGAAAGAAACATTTTGGGATGTTCATGACTATTAACAGATTGGTGTTAGAATTTGATATTAGTTAGCTCTTAAGACTATTTGAATTGAGAAACATTTAGTATTAAGAACTCCTTGTTAAGCTTACAAATTTGGAGACTTTGAGGTTATGTAGAGCACTTGAGATAATGGGATAGTGTTACAATTTAGCATAGTCCCGCTTTTGGGAATCCGTAATAGGTTAAAGGGTAGATGAACTTGGGATCTGATAGATTTGTCAAACTTAGTGTTTGTGCATCTTCCTCTAAAGAGTTTATGGTAGAGTGGACTTTTATGAAAGACATTTCATAAGAGTGTTAGGTTGGGTTGTTGTTACTTGATTTGAAAATGAGGACCTTGTGGGAACTTTGAGAGACTTATTCCTTGAATTTATGATTTTTAATATAGATGTATCCCTTGAACCTTATAGGAGTAACCTTGATGTTGAGAACCTTAAGCTTTTAGAAGTGTGTGGGTTAAGCCTTAACTCTTCCACTATATCATTTTTATTCTGTTTTCCTCCCATGCTAGCTTTGCTGAACCATGCCTTTACATATAAGTTTATTTATCCTCCTCTTGTCTCATATGTCCTCCTAACTATAATACCTATTTGTTTGCTCATGGCTTCATTATTTTTGGAGTCCATATCTTTGAGTTTCATACCTTGTCATGCACACATGTCCCTTTTCACTTTTCTTGCTGTTTCCCTACCTCGTTGTCACTTTTCATACCCCTAGTAGAGTGGTTGTCAAGTTGGCTACGTTGCGGAGTAGGGGAATGTGTTTTGAGGATTTGTGGGCTTTGAATTTAACAAAATTTGATTAATGAGTTGTGTTTACATTGGACCATGTGAAATGAGAGTTAGACTTTAGATATAATCCTAATAGTGGTGGTAGTGTACTCTCTTGATAGCTTCATGTGTAGAGGATTTGTGATGTAAATGTTACTTTGAGGTTTGAGTTGAGCATAAGGTTAGAATAACCGACATGCTTTTGTCAGGGTTCTAATGGTTACCTAGGAAGTGTTTTAGGCAAGAGTTTTTGCTAGTTATTGGGCTCTCATTCGAGTATTCACTTTACGGTAATGAGGATTGGTAGTCAAGGTTGTGGGATTGTCACGTAGATTATTTGAATGGTTGTCACGTATCCTTATGCATGGTAATATTTATGATTTAGAGAATGTCATCATTTCTACTTGGTTTCAGGTATATAACGGGATTTCATTTGGGATGTTAGATACTATAAAGAACCTTGAATCTGGATCATTGATTGGAGATTTTAGCATGTTGAGAGACTCTTAGTTGACTCCCACTCTTTTTTCCTTTTCTTTTTCTTTTTCTTTTTTTTTTTGTTTTTTTTTGTTTTTTGGGTTGAAATGTGAATGGCATTATATTAAAAAAACAGAATACAATATACAAGAGAGCATCAAGTATCAAGAGACAAAGCACCCTTGATTATCCATGCACAAAAAGTAAGCTAAACTAGTTACAAGCTATTTCCTTAACCATCTGATATCTCCTTGTTGAACATGCTAGGAACACTTCCATTTAATCCTTCTTCGAGCTTCATCAATTATCATATATGCCACTTTAGCAGGCATGAGTAGAACTGCCTGCAGATGTGCAACATTCCTCTGAGACCAAATGTAATAAAAACAGGCATTCCATTACAGGTGATGGGCATGCTGTTTGAGACTAGCTTTGGCTGAGCCCCCACCCACTGTCACAAGACTAACAAGGATGTTAAATCCACACCATTGGTCAACCAATCCTAAAACCTTTTTGCTATAGCTGCAATTAAAAAAAGAGATGAGTATGATTCTCTATATCAACATCACATTGAGGCCATTATGCATAATGATCCAAGTGATCATAGAATGTCTTGGAATGTTCCAGCTATCCTAAACCAGAGTATGCCAGTCCTGTTGAGGTTGTTTATATCTCAACCAGTTGTAGCCACTACTAATGGAGTACCCTCTAGTATCATGAATCCATATATCTTCCTCATAACCCTCTTTCAGCATTTCCTTAACTTTGCAGATGTTTTTCCATGTCCAAGAAGCATAAGTGGGTGGATCATAGTGATGCAAGTCTGCACCCTTGATGAGCTGGTTTACCCATCTTATCCAGAGCCTATCAGCTTTAGTGTATATCCAGTCCACCAGTTTACCAAAGTGACAATATTCCAGTGCAGAGCCTTCTTAATGCCTAGACCCCCTTCCTCCTTTGGTAGAGTGACAGTTTGCTAAGCAATAAGAGAGACCCTGTGATATTTAGAGCTGCCATCTCATAGATAATTTCAGCAAATAGCTTCAATTCTCTTAATTACACATTTAGGGATAAAAAATATTCCTGCCCAGTAAGAGTACAGGGTGATAAAAACAGAATTGATAAGGGTCACTCTCCCTGCATATGATAGCTTCCTGGCTCCCATGCTTCTTATTATCTGAACCATTTTTTCAACCAGTATATTACATTCAATTTTGGTAAGTCTACCTGCTTGTATAAGTACTCCTAAGTATCTGAAAGGCATTGTACCCTCAACAAATCTAGTGGCTTACTGGATATCATCCTTAAGCTGCTGAGGGACTCCATTATAGTATACTTCTGATTTAGAAGTATTCATAGTGAGGCCAGAAGCCTTAGAGAAAGAGGAGAAAGATCTGATTAATAGCATTATGGATTGAGCATTACCCTTGAAAAACATAAGTAAATCATATGCAAATATCAGGTGATTCAGTTTAGTGGCCTTACATAGAGGATGAAACTGGAATGGCCATCTAGTTGTAGTATAAGATATCATTCTGGTTAAATAGTCCATGCACAGAGTACAAAAGAGGGGATATAGGGTCTCCCTGCCTGAGACCTCTTTGCCATTTGAAATATCCAAAATTACTCCCATTGAGGCAAAGAGTGAATATAGGAGACTGTACACAGGCCATTACTCTATGAGAAAAAACAGCAGGAAATCCCAATCCTTTGAGTAATTGGTCAACAAAAGCCCACTCCACTGTGTCATATGCTTTATGGAGATCAATTTTAAACAAGCATCTTAGGGAGGCAACTGTTCTGTTGTAAAGTTTAACAAAATCTTGGCATATCAATACATTTTCAATGATGGATCTCCCTTTGATAAAGGCCCCTAGGTTTTCACTCATTATATCAAGTAAAACTTGATATAATCTATTGCATAGAAGCCTAGAGATCACTTTATAGAGCATATTACAGCATGGAATGGGTCTAAATTGCTTAACTGAAGTTGTCCTATCACATTTAGGAATGAGGGTAATATTGGTAGCATTTATTTGTTGCAAAAGCTGGCCAGTAGTGAAGAAATCTTTGATGGCAGTACACACTTCTAAACTAACAACATCCCAACTATCCTTGAAAAAAGCACTAGTATACCCATCAGGCCCAGGGCTTTATCTGGAGGAATATAAAAGAAATTCCTCTTGATTTCCTCATTAGTTTCAGAAGAATTAAGTATACTAGCATGCTCAGGAGAACAATACTTGCCATCATTTACCACCTGAGGCCTCAGCTTCTCAGTAGGAGTACTACTGCCTAGCAAGGTCGGATAATAATCTAAGAAGGCATCTTGAATGCTCTTGCTGTCAGTACATAGTTGCCCATTCTGATCAGAAATCTGAGTAACCTTATTCATGTTGTTCCTCTTCTTGATNGTCAGTACATAGTTGCCCATTCTGATCAGAAATCTGAGTAACCTTATTCATGTTGTTCCTCTTCTTGATGGACCCATGGAAATAGGCAGTGTTACTGTCCCTAGTATTGAGCCATTGCAATTTAGCTTTTTGATGCAAAAAGCTATCCGTAGCTGCCACCAGCTGTTTCAGTTTGGCAGCTACCTCAAGTTCATTTTTACTAAGTAACAAATTTTGAGGGTCCTGACCCAGCTGGGTTTAAATGGACAGAAGGTCAGCGTCTACCCTAGTTGTAACATTCTCAATATCATCAAAGCATTCTTTGTTGAGTTGTTTTCGCACAGGTTTCAGGGCCTTCAGTTTTTTAACTATAGAGAACATCTTATGCCTAGAGACCTCTTTGATCCATTCCTCTTGAACCCTCTGCAGAAACATAGGAGATTAACTCCACATATTGAAATATTTGAAGCTAGTACCCTTTCTTTCTACACTCAATTTGTTGCGAACCACACATTGGCAATGATAAAAGAGTCCTTCATGATGGAAATGAGCAACCATGTGAGGATAGGTGGTCAACCATTCCTGATTGACTAAGAACCTATCCAGTCTGTTAAATTTCCTGGTCAAAGGCTCTTGCTTATTGTTCCATGTGTAATAAGCACCAATAGCATGAATATTAGTCACAGCACACTCTTCAACATACTCTAAGAACTCATCCATGTCAGCTTGTTTAGTGTTACCTCCCAATCTTTCAACAGGATTAAGAACAATGTTAAAATGTCCTACAATGGCCCAAGCTTCCCTACATTGCCCGGAAATCACTCCCAATTTTGCCCAAAGATCCCTTCTATCAACACCATTATTGTAGGCATACACCATAGTCAACCAAACTGTTGATGAGAAGTTTTAGAAATCACCTTAGTATGTATGAATTGGATATCATACTGATCTACCATCACATCAAACAACTTGGGTTCACAAATAATCCAAACTCTGCCCCCTTTATGACACCTGCTATTAGTAGTGACACACCAACCATGCAACAGAGTAGAGAAAATGTTACTCACATTCATTCCATTTATTTTTGTTTCAATCAGTCCAAAAAGACCAATATTTTTATTTTGAATAAATTATTTAACATGTTCCTGTTTATTTACATTATTCGGGCCTCGAACATTCCAAAAACCAATGTATTCATTTAAAACAGGGGAGTTAGGGTTACCCATTTGGCTAATGCCAACCTTTGGTGTGACTGTTCCATCCACTGCATCCTTATAAGACTTTCCATGTGAGACAGCAGCAGTAGGGGTAGTACAGGGAGGATCTATCTCATTGACAGTTCTAGAAGTGTGCACGTTCAACACTGGCTATTCCTTACAAACTGTAGGCCTGGGAGCAATCTCAACAGGCCTCCATACTTTTTGCATCGACTTTTTTGGTTGTTCATTTTTCCTGTAGTTGCCCTGTTCATGCCCAATGTTTACATTTAGAGCAAACAGATGGCTTCCATTCATACTCAACCTTTAAACTAATCACCTTTCCATTCTCATCTAAAAATTTGACTGAGTTAGGAAAATCATGCCCCATATTAAGTTCTATCATCACTCGTACAAAGCCAAGTCTAGTTTTCTCCATGGTAGCCTGATCAACTTTATGGAATTTGCCAATAATACATGCAATGGTAGGGAGACATTTACCCCAGAATCTGAGGGGAAGTTCATGAATCCTTACCCAGGCTGGGACTGACTTGACATCCTCCTTTAACAACTCAATCTTTGCAGTCCATTGACGCATAATCAATGGCTTGTTTTAAACATGAATTGTCCTAATTTCAAAACCTCCTCTCTATCTTTGCTTTCCTTGAAGCGAACCAAAAATATGCCATTAGGCAAAAAAGATATTTTTTCAACATTTCGTTGCTTCCAAGCCCTGTGTACAAACCCCTGGAGAACCTCCCATGGAGGATTAGCACCCAATACAAAATAATACACAACAATGTTCCAGAATTAAAGCTCATCCTTTATGTCTTCCTTGTTGAACTGGATGAGATTAGGTTCTAACTCATCCTCAACTACAACCACAGTATTTTTACCACATTTGGTAATCCAAATACTTTCCTCAATGTCCTCCTCTGTATCATCCTCATCAAACACAATTCCAGATATACCATTAATCTCCTGCATGGATTTTGTATGAATCACCTCTTCATCTGATATTCCTTGTTGTTGACCTATCTTATCTTTTCGAATATATTTTTCCTGCAGATTTCATCTTATTGAGTCTACTAGAATGTTTTTGTTTCGTTTTAATATAAGAATTACGTGCCATGAAGATGAAATCACGAAGAAAATGTTCCTTGGAGATGGCTGCGTAGGCTTTCTTCGCTAGGGTTCATCTCAAGGTTTTCTAGTTGACTGCTAATCTTTTAATAGTTGACGTTAGTTGGATATAAGTATAGATTTGTTAGGTAGTTTTGATATTGTTTTGTGGAATTAGTTTGTAGATGGTTCATGATTGGTAGTTGTGAAATCACAATTATGGTGAAGTACGTTGTTTCATGGAATAGCTTAGATGTAAACTGATGTAAGTGGAATTGAGGAAATCCGTGGAAGTAATGTGGTTGTGAGATTTGTTTTCTAAGGATGTTTGAGGAACCGTTTAGGATAACGTTGTTATTTGTGATTGGAGTTGACGAGGTGGTCGCACACCTATCAAAAATAAATCCCTAGACGTGGCAGAAATGAATGTAGTACATAGGGGTCGAATCCACAGAGAAACGATAGTTTTATTAGTTGTTATGAATTATCACGAACGGGTTATCTTTTTGTTTTGATTGGTGAAATGCAAAGTAAATAAAAGCAAACAAGTTAATAAGCAAATAAAATAAGCAATTGTAAATAAAATATGATTAACAAATATAATTAGAAGACAGTCTAGGGGTTTCGGGTCATACATGCATAATAAAACAATTCATATTAAATTAGTAATGTAAATAAAGATAAATGCTTAGGCCTAGGGATACCCACCTCTCGATATCATTGTCAAGCCTTAGACCGGGTCCTAGACGCTCTCGCCGAACTAGGTCGTTCTACTACAACATGCTTAGTCTAATACATATCCGTGCCTCTCGACTTATAGAATGCATTAACAAATTTAATCGTACAATGTGATCAATACACTAAGATTAACAATACAAATCAAGCAAGTGTAGAAGCAATTATGCAATATTAAAACATACTAATCTAACATGATATATGATTACTAATGCATGGCTCCCCTTATTCCTAGACAATAGAAATGTACTCACTCATGTTATGATTAATAAAAATTAAATATGTAATGGAATGCATGAACATAATGAAATGATTATTAATAATAAAAAGGGAAATAAAGAAAATATAGAATGAAACAAACTAAATGGTGAAATGATAAACTATTATGCTAATGTTAACTAGAATGTAAAATGTAATTTGCATAAAAATATAACTTTGATTACTAATGTGATTATGAAATATACTAACTAAATGATAACTAAATAACAAAGTTGAAGAGCCTATAGATCCCAAATACTCAAGAAGGGGGGAGTTGAATTGAGTATGCACACTTTTTCGATTTTCAAAC
>VHZZ01022839.1:12788-23967 GCA_009801015.1 Silene noctiflora | reverse complement strand
GCTTCATAGTTTGGGGAATCCGGAAGAAACTCATAAGCCTGATTAATTTGGAATTTACCTTTAACCACCAAGGACTGCAGGGTTTCCTGGGCCGTCTGCACTGAACCAGTATGAGCTACTAAAATATCTCTGACTGCAAGAATGCCTTTAAAGCTACAAGGGAGCTGATCTTTACTCGAGACATTCCAGATGGAAGCCTGCTTGAGGATGTAATGTTGATGCCATTGAGCCCAAAGGCTACTAGCTAGGAGCACTTGTGAGTTTCCAAATCCACTGAAGGAGTTGAGCAAGATTCCAAGCCTGAACATTCCTGATGTTAAATCCTCCTTTATGCCAAGGTTTGAAAATATGCACCCAACTTTTGAACATGATTTTTTTCTTATCAGCAGTAGTTCCCCAAAAGAAATCTCTGCTCAATCTGTTTATTCTTGAGACCACTTCCTTAGGAAAAAGAACCCCTGCACCCCAGAAACTCAAAAGCCCAAACATGACAGAATTGAGTAACCGAGCCTTCCTAGCATAAGTGAGAAATTTGCTAGACCAATGCTTAGTTTTCTGCTGAATCTTTATAAGAAGGGCATCAAACATACCAATAGAGTATCCAGAAGTTCCAAGAGGCAGTCTCAAATATCTAAAAGCGAATTCAGCAACTGAAAAACCAGTAGCAGCAGTAATTGCTTCCTGAACTACCTGAGACACACCTCCCATATAAATGATGGTTTTTTAAATATTTGCAGAAAGACCAGAGATTGCAGCAAACTTAGTGAGAGAATTCTTGACTGCAGCAACAGAAGGTACATCTCCCCTGACAAAAATCATCAGGTCATCAGCAAAGATTAGATGAGTCATGTTCAGAGAACTGCACTTAGGATGATGAGAGACTAATGGTTGTTGACACAACTTTCTTAAAGATCTGAAAAGAATATTCATGCTAAGAACAAAGAGATAAGGAGACAAAGGATCTCCTTGTCTAAGGCCACCCTTTCCAGGAAAAAAAAAAAACCATACAAACCACCATTTATCTTCAAAGAATACCAAGTATTAGTAATACAACCAATAATACATTTGATAAATTGAGGAGGAAACCCATAACCGTGAAGCATTTCCTGTACAAAACACCATTGTAAGGAGTCAAAAGCTTTTTTGATATCCACATTAATTAGGCACCTTGGAGAGACATTCTTCCTATTATACCCTTTAACCAAAGCTTGAGATAAAAGAATATTTTCACGAATACTCCTATCTTTTACAAAAGCAGCTTGCTCTTCACCAACTATAAGAGGAAGGACAGCTTTCAACCTATTAGCTAGGATCTTACTAACAGTCTTATAAAAGACAGTACAACAAGAAATTGGTCATTAATCCATGACAAAGCAAGGAGTTGCCTTCTTAGGAATCAAAGTGATAACAGTAGAATTAGATTGTTTAGCCATATTACCAGACTTGAAGAAACTTTGAACAGCAACACATAAATCCTTACCAATAATGTTCCAAGCTGATTTAAAAAATCCAAGTGAAAAACCATCCAAACCAGAACTACTATTTGAATCAATATTAAAAACAGAAGCTCTGATTTCATCTGTAGAAATAGAGTGAATTAAGGCAGCCTTAGCCTCTTCAGGAAAAAAAGCAGTAGAATTATACTCCTCAGATAAGTTGGACATAGGAATATTTTGACCTAAAAGCTCCTTATAGTACCCCTTAAAAGCTTCACCTACCTGATCCATACCACGGTAAAAATTACCCATTTTATCCTCAATAGAACCAATAACTTGCCGATGGTTCCTTTCAGCAATTTTTGAAAAGAAATATTTGGTACCACAATTAGACTGTTGGACATTCTTAAGCCTGGCTCTTTGATGGAGCATGGAAAGCTCGGCTTTTTTGAGAGTGCAATAAGTAGCCAAACAAGTTGTCTCCTCCTGCATTAGGTGAGAAGAAAAAGGATTTTTACGAAGATTTTGTTGACACTGAACCAGATGAGCCTTGGCTTTTTTAACTCTAGCAGAGAGATTATTATAGGAGGTTTTATGAAGACTAATAAGAGCATGTTTGACAGATTTAAGTTTTAAAAAAAAACAATATATGGGACTGCCAGAATATTTTGTGGCCCAGGCTTCCTGAACAATCTGATGATAATCAGGATGGTCAATCCAAGAGTTGAGGAAACTAAATCACCTCAGCATTTTCTTGTCCTCGGAGATACGCACAATCACAGGAGAATGGTCAGACACCCCTGGCTCAGGAAAGAAAGCAGACGAGGAAGAAAATGAAGAAAACCAAGTAGGGTTAACAAGGACCTTTCAAGCTTAGACCAAACTCTAAAGTCAGGCTCTTGCTTGTTTGTCCAAGTCATATTACAACCAGTGCTGCTAAGATCATCCAGATGACAGTCAGAAAGACATGAGTTAAAGGACAACATGTCATTCAAAGAGGGAGGATTAGGACTAAGTTTCTCCTCAGGACTTCTAACAATGTTGAAGTCCCCCAAAACCAACCAGGCCATTGAAGAATTCAGATCCCTAAGTTGGTCCCATAAATCTTCTCTTTGGTGAGCATTATTGCTCCTATAAACAAAACTGACTCTGAAATCCATGTTAGTTTCAAAGTGATGAACACTACAAGAAACAACTTGAGCCTCAATTCTAGTGCTAGTAATGGAAACTGTTCTGGAATTAGAAAGAAACCAAATTCTCCCATTATAATGCTTAGCATAGTTGCAAATGCTATCCCAATTAAAAAAAGATTTCTTCAAAATTTTAACAGCATTAGTCTTTTTAACCCTGGTTTCAAGAATACCAATCATATCCAAATTATTTTCCTTTAAGAAATGGACCACCTCATTGTGCTTAAGAGGATTATTAAAACCCCTCACATTCCAAGAAGCAACTTTCATTAATAGAGAGGGGAGAGTCAGTGCCAGCATTAAACTCCACCAATGTGTGCTTTGAACTTCCTGAATGCATTTCAGAAGACTTCATAGCAGAAGAGGATGATAACTCTAGGGATATCTGGCCTAGCTGGATGCATTCTGGGCCTACATTCCCTATAGTCTCATCCTCTCCACCAATCAGTACTTCTGAGGTACCACCTGGTTCACACACCTGAGCCTCATTTGACTGACAATTATTTAGGCCATTGGACTTACGAAGAAGGAAAGAATACTTGTTAGGAGATGAAGGAATCCCAATTTCCTCTTCCACAGTAGTGAAACCAGCTTTTGTAGAGCATTCTGAATGCTTATAGGAGTTCTAGATGAAGATTCCTCAGTAGTAGAGAATGAAACAAGAGCTTTTGAATCAGGTTGCCTTGTCCTATTTTGTGGTAAGGGAACCCCCATGGAACCCACTAAGGTATCACCTAGCTCACAATCAAGACTATGTTGTTCCTGAATTAGAACCTTTTTCTGTGTGGATCGCCAACAAGAGGAGTGTTCTCACTAAGAGTATCGGTTTTCTTTTTTTCCAACAAACCCTTATCTTTTTTCCATTTACAATGTTGAATTGTGTGCCCTAATTTCCCACATCCATTGCAGAAATAAGGATACCATTCATACACAACCTTTTGAATCATTGCTCCCAAAAAGGGGATGTTGAGAGTGACATGATCAGGCATTTATTTTGAGACATCCATTTCAATCAAGACCCTGGCAAAAGATAGCTTAGTTTTGTTTTGTTTTGTTTTTTTTTTTTTTTTTGCAAGAAAAGCAAGCCATATTATTCATCCATTATGGGAATAAAAAAGGAAAATTCTTACAAAACGATAAACAATAATTAAAGCATCTAAGTATTTAAATGCCTAAGGATCTCTCATCTTTCGAACTACAAAATCGTACTCATGCTCAAGGCCTTTAAAAATTCTGCAATTCCTTTCTTCCCAAAGACTATAGATCAAAGCTGCTAGACAATTTCGAAACCAGCTGGTTTTCCAGTGCCTTCGAACTTGCTTTCCAGCAGTCCAATGCATCTCCTTCCTCATATTCAATGTTCGACTAGCAAGTAACATCCATTGCAGAAGTGCTTTCCAAGCTGCAGCAGAAAAAGAGCATTGGAAGAACATGTGTGAATGAGTCTTTAATGTTGCTTTACATAATATGCACCTGTTAACTATGCATATTCCTTTGGTACTCAGCTTATCAATAGTAGCCAGTTTTCTTTGCATAGCTAGAGCCACTGTGAAACTATGTTTTGGCAAGACTGCTCTACTCCATACTGCTTTCGCCCATCTAACCATAGCCCCTTTTGTTCTGAACTGATCATATAACATATTGAGCTGTAGCTTCCCTCCTTTAACACGGTTGTGTAACAAGGTTTTAGCATTGGTAACACTTCCAGTTTGCATCACTAAGTCATCCCTGACCTTTAGAATACTTCTCCAAATCTCTGAATGATAGCTTTTAGCAGGCATTGTCCAAAAACAATGAGTTTTGATATTATAAGTGTAGTTCCAAGCTACCCAAGAACTGGCAGAGTATTTCTCTAGTTCCCAAATCCACTTCCATAATATACATTTATTCCAGGACAAAATTTCCTTGATATTGAATCCTCCTTCCCTCAGTGGCATGCAGCAAGAAGAACAATTTTTAAGGACCAGTCTTCTGTGTCCCTCCTCAGAATTCCAAAGAAAATTCCTACTAAAAGCATTAATGAGTTTAATAACTCCTTTTGGAATGGGCAATGTTGAGCACCAGAATTGTTCCAGGCCAAAGATGACAATGTTTATCAAACTAACTTTTCCTGCATAAGAAAGTTTCTGAGTGGCCCAATGATGCATGGCTTGCTGAACTTTATTAAGTAAGTCAGAAAACATTGCTTTATTAAGTCTTCCATCATTGAGAGGCACACCCAAATACCTGAAAGGGAAGGATCCTTCAGTGTATCCAGTGTTCCTCAGAATGGCTGGCCTGATTTCCTCTCTTATCCCTCCCACGTAAATACTGGTCTTATCAGAATTTGCCTAGAGACCAGATATCATAGCAAAACCCTGTAAAGAGTCAGTCACTGTTTGAACAGAGAGAACATCTCCACGCACAAATATCATTAAATCATCTGTAAAAATCAAATGGTTTAGTTGAAGCTTCCCACATTTAGGATGGTAGGACACCTGGCCTTTTGATGGATCCCCTCTAAGAATCCTGTATAAGAACTCCATACTCATAACAAATAGGAAAGGAGACAAAGGATCTCCTTGTCATAACCCACTCTCTCCTTTGAAAAAACCACTATTTGTGCCATTAATCTTGATGCTGAACCAAGTAGAAGTGATRCATCCCATAATCCATTTCTGAAATGGRGCAGGGAAGTTAAAACTCTGAAGCATCTGACCTATGAAGTCCCATTGCAGTGAATCAAAGGCTTTTTTGATGTACACTTTAATGAGGCATCTAGGGGACACTCCCTGCTGACCATACCCTTTAAGAAGAGATTGAGTAAGCATGATATTCTCCAATATGCTTCTGCCTTTCACAAATGCTCCTTGCTCCTTCCCAACTAGATCTGGCAGGAAGGGTTTCAATCTGTCAGATAATATCTTACTAACTGTCTTGTAGAACACAGTACAACAAGCAATTGGTCTATAATCCATCACAGTACACACAACCTTCTTCTTAGGAATTAAAGCCAAAAGGGTAGTGTTAGCTTGTTTGGATAGAACCCCTGTTCTAAAAAACTGCTGAATAGCTTTACAATAATCATGCTTTACAGTTTCCCATGAAGTTTTAAAGAACTGAGCAGAAAACCCATCTTGCCCTGGACTCTTATTAGAATCTATAGAAAAGAGTGCTTTATTTATTTCCATTTCCTCAACATCCTTGCAAAGATGCACCCAGTCTGTCTCCCTCATCTTAGATCATGCAATCAAACTAGAATCCATAGGTGTGGTAGTAACTTTCTGACCCAATAACCACTGATAGTAAGCAACAAAAACTTGATTAACATTCTAAACCCCTTCCTGAACATTTCCTGTATGATCTTGAATTTTCCTCATGACACTCTGATGTTTCCTAACAGCAATCTTGGAGAAGAAATAGCTATTAGGAGCATCATTGTATTTGATATTATGCATCTTAGCTCGTTGAATTAGGGAGCTTTTCTCAGTTTTCCTAAGGATTAAGTAGGTCTCCAGTAATCTTCTTTCCTAAGCCAGCAATTCAGCATCCATTAAGTTCGACTAAATCTGAGTTTGGCAAGCTTCCAAATTAGATTGGGCCTCTTGGACTCCTTTTTATCAAACCAATGTAATAATATTTATGCAATCCAAGCAAACTATTCTTAACTTTATTAAGCTCGGCAAAAATCCTGAACATTGCATTTCCTCTAACAGGTGTGTTCCAAGCTTGCTGGATTCTAGTTGTATATTCACCATGATCCTCCCAGCAATTCAAATAATTGAATCTCTTTTGAATTTTATAATGCTCCTCAATTCGAACCAGGAAAGGAGAATGATCTGATACCCCTAGTGGCAATATGTTCACCTGAGTATTTTGATATTTCCCCAACTAAACTGGATTAGTGAGAACCCTATCTAGTTTGAACCAAATTCTAGTTCCCACATCCTGTTTATTCATCCAAGTATACTCACAACCATAGCTGAGAAGATCTTCCAGATTACAGTCTAAAAGACATTGATTAAACTCCAGAATTTCGAGACAGAGGGAGGATTAGGGCCAATCCTTTTCTCAATATCCCTAACAATGTTAAAATCTCCCAAAATTATCCAGGTAGTGACAGAATGATGCAGACTCCTGAGCTCCTCCCATAAACTCCTTTGAATCTCAGCATCATTACTCCCATATATAAAACTAATATGAACCACAGTATTAGACACATGATGCAATAACTCAAGGTGAATGAATTGATCATGCATCCTAGAAGAAATTAAAGTAACCAATTTAGTATTAAGAAACACCCATATTCTACCATTTTAATAGTGAGAATAATTATTCAAAATATAGTAAGAAGGGAACTTCCTAATGATAGCAACAACATTATTATTTCGAACTCTAGTTTCCAATAAACCAAAAACCTTTATTTTATTTGTTGTTAAATAACCCCTAACTTCCTGTTGCTTTATTGGGTCATTAAACCCCCTTATGTTCCATGAAGATATAATCATTGTCCTGTATCAGGTGGCTCCTCAACCTGAGTGACCTCCTGTGTAGGATCCAATATAATCTCCTCTGTGGCCAAGACTGCATATGGATTACTAGAATGAATATCATGCCCCCTAAACTGATGTATTTCTGATCCAGTCATATTCTGGTGAGTTACCTCATGTTCCTCAGTGCCAAGACTTATCCCATTGTATCCTGAACCCACCTCTTTATCATTAGGTAAAGAGATATGTCCAAAAATAGCAGGAGAGCCTAGTCCCAGACTTTGTGAGCTCTCTTCCACTGAAATTGGAGGCAACTCCTGACCTAATTTAGGAGGACTATGGCCTAGCAGATTAGGTTCTGAGTCTGTGGCCACTGGGATATGAGTAGTGTGACTACCAGATTGCTGGACTTGTCTGTACTCCTAACCTGGTTTCTTTGCTTTGTTCTCATCTATCCTCTTGTTAATCTTAGTGAACTTACAGTTCTCCTTGATGTGACCCAATTTCCTACAAACATGACAGTAATGGGGTAACCATTCATAGATGATCCTTTGTTGTGTGTCTCCATGATAAGGGCAAGAGAGTAGAACTGTAGTGGGTAAGTCATCAGCCACATCCACCTCCACCAAGAACTTGGAAAATGACAATTTAGACTTAAATGTTGTGGGTAAATCTGCAAAAAGAGACTTCCTAACAACACTAGCCATCTTACTCAGAACTGGCTTAGACCACATAAAGGGATCTAAGTCTGGAAATAATACCCAAGCAGGAACAATTGATATGGAATCCATTTCTTTGGAGAACCATGGTGACCATTTCTTAAGAACCAATGTACTAGACCCTATATTCCAGAGACCCCCTTTTAATATCTCATTCATGTCAGTTTCAGAGATAAATCTGAAGCTATACCAACCCTTCTTATAATACTGAACAATAGGCCTGTCAATGTTTGTCCAATATTTCAGCACATAATTTTCCACTTGTTTCAGCTTAGGCTTAGCGCGTAGAAAATTACCCATTAGAGTGGTTCCCCAGAATCGTATCTCCTCAAGAACATCTTCCTCAACCACCTCAACTGTTTTGGATTCTGCACTATTTTCACAATAGTTAAGACTCATACCAGGTTTCGGCTTAAATACTGTATTCCATGGTTTTGCAAACCCAATTCCAAGATCAGTTGCAGGTGGCGGAATTGCAGAAGTAGTTGGAACAGTATTATCCATTTCCACTTCAGAACTAACGGGTTTTTCTAAGAGTCCTGTCAAATTAAGCAATTGACCAACAGTAGGCGATGAATTACCTAAATTGGGAACAACGGAATCCTCCTGTATCTCCACTGTTGAAATCAGTACATCGCTAGCTTCCTCTAAAATTGGTTGATTAGACTCAGAATTCTTATCTACATTAGTATGTTTATTACATGCTCGTGTTTTTGCCATGGCACAAGCTGAAAAAAGAAGAAAAAATGGAATTAATTAACGTATTTTTATTGAGGAAGAAGGCTTCTCCCTTTCCATGATCCAAAACTCTGCTAAAAAGACCATATTATTTACTTTCACGATAGCTTAGTTTTTGAAGTAGTAGCAGAACCAGCAAACAAGGGCCTCCCCAACTTACTAGCTATCTTACTTAGGACCACTTCAGACCACAAGAAAGGGTCTAGGTCAGGGAGAATGACCCAAACTGGCACTTTAGCAACCTTCTCCATTTCAACCGAGAAAAAAGGAGACCAATGCTTAAGGATCAAAGAATTAGCTCCAATTTTCCATGGACCCTACTTTTGAACATGCTCCATATCCTCCTTAGATGTAAAGCGAAAAGAGAACCAACCTTTTCTAAAATACTGGACAACAGGAACAGCTATTGAACTTCAATGTTTAGAAACAAAAGCCTGGACCATTTGTAAGGTAGGTTTAGATCCAACAACATGACCCATAAGAGTATTTTCCCAAAATTTTAATTCATTAGAAAAATCCTTCTCATCAAGATCAATTATATCAGAATTAACAATGTCTTCACATAGAAACAGATTCATTCCTTGCTGTTTATGATTATTAACAACCGAAGCCCAGTTTTTCTCTTTATGTTTGATTAGTGCAATTACATCATCCACACGAGTATTAATTACAGGATTAACAGTCGCAATATTATTCACAGTGTTAGGATCATCAATATTATCCACAGAAGTAACAATGGCAGAAGATTGTGCCAAAACAGAAGTAGGATTAGGGTTTACATCATGAACAGGGGAATTTTGCTCACTTGGCTCCGTTACAGAATTATTCACCCTAACTGGACTATCAGAGCTTGTTCCAATCAAATTTCCTTTAGTAGATGGAGAGAGAGCTTTACCTGCCCCATAAATGGCGGATATGATGTAATCATTCACCGTAACCGAATTTCGAAGTTGGGTTTTCTCATTCTCCATCAAATGAGCCTCATTGTCCATAATTTGAGCACATAAATGGTCCTTCCCTGATGGAGACACCATTGTTGAACGAGCTTAAGAATGTCGAGCTCTTGTTCGCGCCATTGAAGAAGAAAATCAATCAAGAAAAACAGAGGTCGAAAAAAAAAAGTCATGTAAAGAGAGAAAAATTTAGAGAGAGAAAAAAAGAAAAAGTTTAGATAATTATTAATAATTAGACAAAATATAGTAATTAATAGTTAATGAACTAAATTATTATGATATGTGTGTATATTGTGAGGCGGAGGTAATTAGTTAATAATATTTACAAGAGGTTGTAAAATTAACTAATTATTTATTATAGGACACATTTTATATTGATAAAATGGTAAAATGTCATTTAAAAGTTAAGCGTACATTAATATTTAATTAGTATTATTATTTTAAGTGTTAAATAATATAATTAAATTAAATTAATATTTAATTATATAAGATAATTAAATATAAATCCTATAAGCATTTGTGAGACAAATGTCGGAAATCGAAATGGACTTAATTGTAATACTCGTGGTTTTTAGTATAGGGACGTTCGGCAGAGTACATTGTACTGGACCGAGTGTTCATCTATGTTGGTCTGTCAGTACGCTGGAAGTTTGGGACTCAGACGAGTGCAGAGCACTCGGTCGAGTGGCGTGTACTCGGTCGAGTGTCACCTACTCGGTCGAGTGTCGCATACCCGACCGAGTGTCCGGTTCGTATCGGTTTTTTAGCGCAAGTATAAATATTAGAACGAAAAGCAGTAAGTCATTATTTCGCTTTTAAAACAAAACCTAGACATCGTTTACTGCTCCTCCTTCAAGTTCTTCATTCCGCGGAGCGTCTCTATCGTTTCTTGGGACTTCTACGCATCGTAAAACCGTAATTTCTGATTTGGGGGGTTTTAGGGATTGTGTGCCTTATTAGTGTTAATTGATGTGTTATAGGAGGAGACTTCGTAGACGAAGCGTATTGATCTCTTGGTTGTGCCGGATTTGCTTGTTGAGGTAGGGTTTCCCTACTCAGTTGACTGTAGAACTGTATATTGTATAATGTGACGGTTGTGTTATGTGTACCATNTTCCCTACTCAGTTGACTGTAGAACTGTATATTGTATAATGTGACGGTTGTGTTATGTGTACCATGATATGATTTCATGATTGTGACGATCTTGTTATGTTTAATGTGATGTGATATTATTGTTGTCAGTTGGTTGTGCAATTATATGTGATGCAATGTGACGGTCTCTGTGATTATTACTGTGATTGATCTTGATATATTGTGGTAGCGACGGTATTGTGATTGTGGTTGTGAGCCATTGTGAGAGGTGGTCTCACCCCCATTGTTTGCCCCTTGCGTTCTCTCAGCGTAAGGGGGATGTGAACATTAAGGGACTTGGGTATTGTGTGATGGTATTGTTGTAACGATGTTGTGATGGAGTTGTTGGTGGTGGATGTTGGTGTTGGGTATGTTGAGATTGTGATTTGTGATATTGTTTTGTGAGCCATTGTGAGAGGTGGTCTCGCCCCCATTGTTCGCCTCCTGCGTCCTCTCGGTGAAGGGGGGATGTGCACATTAAGGGACATGGGTTATTGTGGGTGGTTTAGGTGGTTGGCTGCGGTCTTCCACTGGCAGGGCTAC
>VHZZ01022830.1:12967-26469 GCA_009801015.1 Silene noctiflora | reverse complement strand
AAATTAACATGCATGAATCAAGCCACGCTCTTGATACCACTTGTAAGTCCATAACCCTAATTAGACCTCTCTAATTAGGTTATAAAATTACAAAAGAAAATAAAGGATATATGAAACAAGCATAAAATATAAATGCATTTTAATAAAAAGGAGGAAATCTTATTTCCTTACATTGGATGTGGCTAATTAAGGGCACAACCAAGATCACCTATCTTGGTTGTTCTTGATCAAATACCAAATGGATGACCCTCCACAAAATCTCAAAGAAGAAGATCTCCTAACAATATGCGAAGAACAAAACTCCCAAAAATAATATGTATATTAACTAGATATACAAATTAGATTTACCTTGATATTATATAAATATTACTACTAACAATTAGTAATAATAGTAAAATATTATATTCTTAGTTTACTAACACTTAGTATATTTTTCAAATATTGAGAGGTTTTATTTTAGAGATATAAAATAAAATTTCACATGCAAATGTTGTAGTAAGTTAGAATGAGTAATAATTACTCATTCATGCACAATGAGGCCGGCCAAGAGCATAGGGAAGAGAGGAAATTATTGTTCTCTAATGCATGCTTGCACATAGAGAAAACAAAAAACAATTGAGAAAAACAAAAGCACTTTTGGCATGGAAGAAGGAAATCACTGTGTCCAAAACACAATAATATCCCTACATTACACGGCACACATGGCCCATAATGGGTCCATTTTTATTTTTATGATTTGTTACACAAATCAATGTAATTGTTCTATTTTTATCGTCTTTTACGACAATAACGTTTCCTGATTATTTCCGTCTCAAAACACTCATTATGCGTACATGTACTCTACATATACACATAATACGTATTAACACTAATCACATTAGTTAGTCGGTAATAAATTTAGTAATTAACAATTAATTCCTAAAACCCGTCTCAAATAATTTATTTTTCAATTATCCCATAATTAAATAATAAATTTCGTCGGCCTGAGTTCAAAACTCAATGTCTCTAAATAACTCAGTTTATTAACTTTTTGTCAGTTTATATCAAGGTACTAATCAGACTGTATCTCATACATAAGATTAGTTAACTTTGGGGTTCGTTCCTATAGGTGTGACTGAAAGGGGCCAGTTAATCACCGCCGTCATACGACAATAACGTCAAACTCTAGTCAGTCAACCGTTATCGATTTACGTTAATAAACTGACGAGGATCATAAAAATATATATCCTTATTGTATTCCTTTAAATGAGATTTATTATGTAAACACACTATTGTGGAGGACACCTACTCCAACAGTTATGTTGGTCAAAAACCATTTCTACAGTTAGTCGATCGATTAGTTTATGATCTAGAAGATTTAAGCTTAGTCAATCGATAGGTACTGTTTGTCGATAGACTAAACTCAGATGGAGGATTTTAATTTTAGTCGATCGACTGGTACTATTGGTCGATCAACTAAAATTGGTACTGTTGGTCGATCGACTAAACTCAGATGAAGTTTTTTCTTTCTTTTGTTCATTTTCATCCCCAATTTTTTCGACACTCCCTCCATTCTCCCTCACTTCTACCTTCATCAACTTATCTAATTATCCTTCCTCTACACTCCTAATTTTCCCAAAAAAAGTAACAACAACTTCACTTATCCTTATTTCTCCTTCCTTTTTCACGATTTTTTCTCTAAAAATCGACTTAGGGTTAGGTTAAAATTGCTTTGGGGATTTTTGATACTAATTTGTTGTTTTCTTGTGCTCAATAGGTGCAATAATGGACAGTAAGAGAATAAAGATGACATGACGATCACGAGACAGCGCGGCAGGCGAGGGGATGTCGGCTAACCAAGTGTTGGACAACCCGGAGTTCTCTGTCGTCTTAGGCGATACCATGGATAATTTACCTAACTATCCCGAGGTAATATTCTGTTCTCCAGATCAACGGGCCCGTTTTATCCGTCTAACTAATTACAATATCACCCCGACCCGATTCTTAGACAAAAATAGTCTTACGGAAATAGGCTTCCTTAACCCCGTGTTAGACCTTCTAAACGGTACCGGGATGATGGGTTTGATTAATAAGCGAGAATACACTTATTTAGTACCCAATCTTGAGTTATTTAGTATTTTCCGTTTCTTTGGCGGAAATTATGACAAAGACCCCGCTGGCCCTTGTATCCGTTTCCGTTTGTTCAACCGAGACTTCATTTGGACCTTAGCGACCTTTGGGGCCTATTTGGGCCTAATTAGCGACGGTTTTAGTGTCCCTCCACGAAACTTGACTCGTCTTATGTGGGGTGCCATATCAGACAACTTTTATAGGAGGAAGAGGGGTTAGTTTGTTCACTTGTCGTCTATCCGTTATTGGCTTCGTTTGGTCGCGAACACTATTCTCGGCCGAAAGAAGTCAAATAACGTGAATGGCATAGAGTTATCCATGTTGGTGGGGTAGTTGAACATTGATAGTCGTACCCCATTTGTGCTTATCGTTGCTCTTTTGACTGCCCACCACTTTCACAACATCAGGGACGGAAGTTCTTTGACCACTATCCTCACTGGGGGGGATAGTTACTCATATCGCCTGCCAGCATTTCTGTGACTTCCCCGGGATTTGCTCCCCATTGGCCATGACTACCTGAATGGCCCGGATGATAGATGTTTATTGGTTGTTAGCTGATTATAGGTGGAAGATCTCCACGTCCCTTTCTGTGACCTTGTCTTGTCCTACACTACCCCCACTCGTCCCTTTGCCTCAGGACCCAAGTGGGGCCCCTCGTCCCCCTACCCCCTCCTACCTTTTACATTTGACTATGCCTAAGGCATCCACCACGGGGGCGAAGCAGACCTCCTATGCTACTAGGGAAGCACCTGAGTCCTTTAGGACTCACCAATCTTCCACACATGCGTCACCTTATGGAGAGACGGGACCTCAGCCGGTCTACCCTTCTCACTTTATTGTCCCCCCTCCTTTTGTGCCGACTTCGGTCATAGACCGGGGGCACGTGATGATGTTTTACTTAACTTATGTAAGCGCACGGCACGCATGGTGATGAACCAAGCCTTGGCTGGGTTTCCCGTGTACAACTACAACGCCCAGCTGGGACAGTTGCCAGGAGCTTGGTGCCCTCACCCTTCTTACTACCGGTTTCCAGAGGGCGGGTATCATACCACGGGACAGGAGGAGGACGCCGCTGAGGTAGAGGAGCGGTACCAAGCAGGTTTGGCTGGAAGTTCATGGGTCCACAGAGATGATGATGATCCTGACTTTGTTCCGAATGAAGACTAGTGGTTGCTATCCACGACCTCCCCTTGTTGTTGCCTGGTTTAGGGAGGTCATTATTGTACTTGGTGAGTTTCCAGTACTTTACTATTTTAGTTCACATTTTGTTAGCTTATCCCTTTCCCCATATTACACTACTGCGGTTGTTTGCTGAACACAATGAGGGCATTGTGTGATTTGGTTTGGGGAGAGTATACAATTGTCTGTTTGCATCAATTTGCATTATTTTAGTTGAATATTTCTTGCAATTCTGCATGCATTGTTTATTTTCATTCTATAAAAAAAAAAAACTAAAAATTTGAAATATACAAAAATGTGTTCTTCTTTTGCATTTAGGTCGAGTCGGAACGGTTGGATCTCAATGATGAAACTACACTACTTTTTGTCTCTTTGTCTAAGCCTTGCATAATTGACACTTCTTTTAGTATGTTCTGTTGCATAATCTACGAGTTTTTGATTAAGTTTACTGAACAAATAGATGTCACTTAATATTGGCAACCTACTAAAATATTCTAAAGTCTAGAGCTTTCATAAACTGATGACATTAACAATCAGTTTCATCTAGGATGTGAGTAGTACTCCTTATAAGACATGTAACATCAAATTTCATTTGTATTTGACTACGCCTAGGGCATCCACCATGGGGGCGGGGCAGACCTCCCATGCTGCTAGGGAGGCACCCGAGCTCTTTAAGACTCACCACTCTTCCTCACATGCCTCACCTTACGGTGACATAGAACCACAGCCGATCTACCCTGCCCACTTTATTGTTCCCCCTCCTTTTGTGCCCCCTTCGGTCATAGACCAGCGGGCACGTAATAATGTTTTAATTGACTTATGCAGGCGCACGACGCGCATGGTGATGAACCAAGCCTTGTCTGGGTTTTCCGTCTACGACTACTACGCCTAGCAGGGACGGTTGCCAGGAGTTGGGTGGCCTCATCCTTCTTACTACCGGTTTCCAGAGGGCGGGAGCCCTACCACGGAACAAAAGGAGGAGGAGGACGCTGCTGAGGTGGAGGAGAGGTACCGGGCTGGTTTGGCTGGAGGTTCTTGGGTCCACATGGATGATGATAATCCCGACTTTGTTTCGGATGATGATAGTGGTTGTTGGCCACGACATCCCCTTGTTATTGGCTAGTTTGGGGAGCTCATTATTATTATTGGTGAGTTTCTCGTACTTTACTATTTTAGTTCGCATTTTGTTAGCTTATCCCTCTCCCTGTGTTACACAGCTGTGGTTGTTTGCTGAATACAATGAGGGCATTGTGTGATTTGATTTGGGGAGGGTATGCAATTGTCTGTTTGCATACATTTACATTATTTTAGTTTCAAATTTCTTTCACTTCTGCAAGCGTTGTTTATTTTCTTTCTATAAAAAAAAACAAAAAATTTGAAAAATAAGAAAATATCTTCTTCTTTTGCATTTAGGTCGAGTCAGAACGGTTAGATCTCAATGATGAAACTGCACTACTTTTTGTCTCTTTGTCTAAGCCTTGCATAATTGACACTTCTTTTAGTATGTTCGGTAGCATAATCTACACGTTTTTGATTAATTTAGTTGAACATATATATTTGACATAATATAGGCAACCTAGTAAAACATTCTAAAGTCTAGATCTTCCATAAACTAATGACATTTACGATCAGTTTCATCTAGGATGTGAGTAGTACTACTTATAAGACATGTAACATCAAATTTCATTTGCATTTGACTATGCCTTGGGTATCCACCACGGGGGCGAGGCAGACCTCCCATGCTGCAAGGGAGGCACCTGAGTCCTTTAGGACTCACCACTCTTCCCCACATGCCTTACCTTACGGAGAGACGGGACCTCAATCGGTCTACCCTGCCCACTTTATTTTTCCCCTTCTTTTGTGCCCCCTTCGGTCATAGACCAGGGGGCACGTGATTATGTTTTAATTGACCTATGCAGGCGCACGACACGTATGGTGATGAACCAAGCCTTGGCTGGGTTTCCTGTCTAAGTCGACTACGCCCAGATGAGATGGTTGCTAGGAGTTGGGTGGCCTCGCCCTTCTTACTACCGGTTTCCAGAGGGCGGGTACCCTACCACGGGACAGGAGGAGGAGGTGGACGCCGCTGAGGTGGAGGAGAGGTACCAGGCAGGTTTGGCTGGAAGTTCTCGGGTCCACAGAGATGATGATGATGATCCCGACTTTATTCCGGATGAAGACTAGTGGTTGCTAGCCAGGACCTCCCCTTGTTGTTGACTGGTTTGGGGAGGTCATTATTGTACTTGGTGAGTTTCCCGTACTTTAATATTTTCGTTCACATTTTGTTAGCTTATCCCTTTCCCCATATTACACTGCTGCGGTTGTTTGCTGAACACGATAAGGGCGTTGTGTGATTTGGTTTGTGGAGGGGAGGGTATGCAATTTTCTGTTTGCATACATTTACATTATTTTAGTTTCATATTTCTTGTACTTCCGCATGCATTTTTTATTTTCTTTCTAAAAAAAACAAACTAAAAATTTGAAAAATACAAAAATATCTTATTCTTTTGCATTTAGGTCGAGTCAGAACGGTTGGATCTCAATGATGAAACTGCACTACTTTTTGTCTCTTTGTCTATGCCTTGCATAATTGACACTTCTTTTAGTATGTTCCGTTGCATAATCTACGAGTTTTTGATTAAGTTTGCTGAACAAATAAATTTGACTTAATATTGGCAACCTACTAAAACATTCTAAGGTCTAAAGCTTCCATAAACTGATGACATTTACGATCAGTTTTATCTAGGATGTGAGTAATAATCCTTATAAGACATGTAACATCAAATTGCATTTGCATTTGACTATGCCTAGGACATCCACCACGGGGGCGAGGCAGACCTCCCATCCTGCTTGAGAGGCACCTGAATCCTTTAGGACTCACCACTCTTCCCCACATGCCTCACTTACGGAGAGACGGGACCTTAGTCGGTCTACCCTGCCCACTTTATTATTCCCCCTCCTTTTGTGCCCCCTTCGGTCAAGACCAGGGGGCACGTGATGATGTTTTACTTAACTTATGCAGGCGCACGGCGCGCATGGTGATTAACCAAGCCTTGGTTGTGTTTCCCGTCTACGACTATTACGCCCAGCAGGGATGGTTGCCAGGAGCTGGGTGGCCTCACCCTTCTTACTATCGGTTTCTGGAGGTCGGGTACCCTACCACGAAACGGGAGGAGGTGGACGCCGCTGAGGTGGAGGGGAAGTATCGGGATAGTTTGGCTGGAGGTTCTCGGGTCCACAGGGATGATGATGATCCCGAATTTTTATCCGAATGAAGACTAGTGGTTGCTGGCCACGACCTCCCCTTGTTGTTGGCTAGTTTTGGGAGGTGATTATTGTACTTTGTGAGTTTTTCGTACTTTACTATTTTAGTTCACATTTTGTTAGCTTATCCCTCTCCCCATATTATACTGTTGCGGTTGTTTGCTGAAAACAATTAGGGCATTGTGTGATTTGGTTTGGTGAGGGTATGCAATTGTCTGTTTGCATCCATTTGCATTATTTTAGTTGCATATTTCATGCACTTCTACATGCATTGTTTCGTTTCTTTCTAAAAAAAAAACAATCTAAAAATTTGAAAAATACAAAAATATGTTCTTCTTTTGCATTTAGGTCGAGTCGGAACGGTTGGATCTCATTGATGAAACTGCACTACTTTTTCTCTGTTTGTCTAAGCCTTGCATAATTGACACTTCTTTTAGTATGGTTTGTTGCATAATCTACGAGTTTTTGATTAATTTTGCTGAACAAATAGACTTGACTTAATATTGGCAACCTACTAAAACATTCTAAGGTCTAGATCTTCCATAAACTGATGACATTTACGATCAGATTCATCTAGGATGTGAGTAGTAATCCTTATCAGACATGCAACATCAAATTGCATTTGTATTAGACTATGCATAGGGCATCCACCACGGGGGCGAGGCAGACCTCCCATGCTGCTTGAGTGGCACCTGAATCCTTTAGGACTCACCACTCTTCCCCACATGCCTTACCTTGCGGTGAGACGGGTCCTCAGTCGGTCTACCCTCCCCACTTTATTGTTCCCCCTCCTTTTGTGCCCCCTCCGGTCAAAGACTGCGGGCAAGTGATGATGTTTTAATTGACTTATGCAGGCGCATGACGCGCATGGTGATGAACCAAGACTTGGCTAAGTTTCCCATCTACGACTACTACGCCCATCAGGGACGGTTGCCAGAAGTTGGGTGGCCTCACCCTTCTTACTACCGATTTCCAGACGGCGGGTACCCTACCACGGGATAGGAGGAGGAGGAGGAGGAGGAGGAGAAGGAGGCTGCTGAGGTGGAGGAGAGGTATCTAGATGGTTTGGTTGGAGGTTCTCGGGTCCACAGAGATGATAATGATCCCGACTTTGTTCCGGATAAAGACTAGTGGTTGCTGGCCACGACCTCCTTTTGTTGTTGGCTGGTTTGGGGAGGTCATTATTGTACTTGTTGAGTTTCTCGTACTTTACTATTTTAGTTCACATTTTGTTAGCTTATCCCTTTCCGCATATTACACTGCTTCGGTTGTTTGCTGAAAACAATGAGGGCATTGTGTGATTTGGTTTGGGGAGGGTATGCAATTGTTGCATCCATTTGAATTATTTTAGTTGCATATTTCTTGCGCTACTGCATGCATTGTTTATTTTCTTTCTAAAAAAAAACAAGCTAAAAATTTTAAAAATACAAAAATATGTTCTTCTTTTGCATTTAGGTCGAGTCGGAATGGTTGGATCTCAATAATGAAACTACACTACCTTTTGTCGCTTTGTCTAAGCTTTGCATAATTGACACTTATTTTAGTATTGTCTGTTGCATAATCTATGAGTTTTTGATTAAGTTTGCTGAACAAATAGACTTGACTTAATATTGGCTGTAACACCCGCGCTTTTTGTATTTTAATTTAATCGTTTTAATTAAACTAATTATATTTTTAGAGCTATTTTATAAAAAACATTGCTTTGGATATAGAACAATAATAATAGTGACTAACTTGGCCATTTTATTAGTATAGCTAGTTAGAATCGAGTTTGTAGTCATTTCCGACTCAATTTGAGTTGCTTTGGGCCTAAACTTGTTATTAGGCCTATTTACTACTATCCTCATCATAAACCCTTATTTCTATGTTCATCTTCCTCAACCAAATTTCTGAAAATTCTCCTCTCAAGAGAAACTCCATTGAAACCATTCACTTTGAAGAACCAAATCCTCCAAAACTCCTTCAATTCTCAACCAAATTCCTCCATTTTCGCGTCAATTTCTTCCTCTTCTCATTCTCCTTATTTATAGTTAAGAAAGATTCACCCTTTCTTAGTCTTTCTTAAAATCCATCTTTTTAGGGTTAGAGTAATTTACTCCTTTTCTTGAAGTTGTTGTTCATGGCGAATTGAGGATTTGAAGAGTAAAAGGTAACGGTGATGGGTTACTCAATATTACACCAAATTAAATGTTCTTTAATTGTGAAAGATTTAGTCTTTATTAGATTAAAGTTGATATCTTTACATGTTTAACATGTTTCTTACTTTTTTGTTCAATGAATGATTCTATTTGTGTTTGTAGGGAAATTTTGAGTATGAAATTACATGTTTTGTCACATGAATATAATGGATTAGTTTCATGTATGAATTTTAGAATGAATTATTGTTTGTACCATGATATTGTACTCTATTATTTCATGAGATTGTTGGATGGAAATGTTTATATGAGAACAATTGTGGAAAGCTAGTCACTTGAACTTGTAAACAATTGATTTTCCCTCTTACAAGTACTCTCTTTTACATGTATTGTCGGTGTGGTGAGTTCCCTTGTGGAAATATTGAAAGTTGGACTGCTTTGGGTAACTTGGTTGGTTCGTATTTGATTAGAACGATTTCTAACTCAAATATATGAAATTCTTGTTATTCAAATGTTTATAATTTAATTGGATTGAAATATGATAAAATTATTATGTTTATTTTTGAATGAGTAAAATATATTTTGGACCGTCTCATTTGTGTTTAGTTTGGGTGGAACGAGTTTAGAACGAATCCCGTCTTAAAATGAATCCGTCCCAAACTCGCCCACATGCTTCATTGCGCGTTCCCTTTGCATTCCTACGGCCATCCCGCCGGTATAAGGCCCATCCCTGGTCCGGATGGAGTCCAGCAGTAACCCAACCTTGCGCCTAAGCTCGTCCCACACTTCGTCCCTGTGGTATGAGGGCCGTAGCGACCGGTATGAGCACAATACCATCGGTATGGCTTGTTTTCAGCCTGACCAGGTTTTGTAGAATGGCCATTACTCCATCGTTTCGTATCCATTTTAGCCCGACCTATCGTTTTGTATCCATTTTAGGCTATCACCTCCAATTGGTTTGACCTCATTCTCATGTCTAGAACTCAAGTTATGATCGTTTAAAGTTGACCCTTGTTGTATTCACGTTCTAAACTTGTCGTTTTGCATTGGGGTTTATGTTTCTTGTAGATTATGCTTCTTATTATTGGTCATAATTTTTATATGTGGTATTTTAGCACTTGTTAAGTGTTATAATGCTTTGACTCGGTCTTATTTACTTGTTTAATGACGGTTTTTGGATGTTTCACCCTTGTTTATTATGTTTGCTCTTATTGGTCATTTGAGTCATATTTGGGGGCTCTCTTTTATTGGTTGGGCGTGTTTTTTTTCTCATGAAAATGTCATTATATTATTAATTTGTAACATGGCTTCTTATACATTGAATTTCATTCACTCATATGTCAATGACGTAGTATACCTAACACTAGAGCTATTATTCGTTCTTTATTGGTTTTTTATCAAGTTTGAAAGGTGAAATTCTTATCATGGATAAGTACTTGAGTTGAGTCGTTCACTTATGGGAATGTCATTATGGCTTTTTACTAGCTTGACTATCTTTACGTCTTACTTGTGTCGTTCTGCAAAGTATTGGTATACGCCGCTCTCGTGCCGTTCTGCCAGGAATTGGATAATTGATGCTCTTTCCGCCTCTTTCCTGCCGTTCTACCGAATTTGGGGCACTCAACTTCCATTCCGTCGTCCGAGTCTTGGATGCGAAATGTTTATCGCATATCAAATCGGGAAACGTGTATCCCGAGAGTCTGGCCAGGTTTAGACTAGGATCGGATATTTATTATCATCGTCCTACCAAGAGGAATTGAGTCTAGAAAAGTAAAGGTCCTGCTTGGTTATGATTATAGGCATATGTCATTCAATGTGAGAGTTATGTCTTGTGTTGGTTGGATGCAAGAGTCTTGGTCCTATCGGATACTAGAGGTGAGATTCAAGCCACGTCCTGTGCAATGTTTGTTAAAATATTTTCAAAGTAATGGCTATGGTTTCAACCCATGTGTATTGTATTGATTGACCCCTTGGCTACCTATTTCATATGATTTGAATTCATATCTCATATCTACGTTATATGTTTATCCATGTCACATAGTGCTCGTATTGTCTGACAGTTGTGTTATCATTTGATGGATTGATTGGATTATATCGTATGAATGTCTTTATGTGTTTTTTCATGGTTGATATCACATTCATTGAATACTATTCTTATGTCATAGGGCTTATGTCAATTGGTTATGTTTCATATGTCCTAATATGTTCTTGCTTATCTGTGTTTTGATGTAATATGGCTGGGAGAACCCTGGGTTACTCCCCACTGACTGTGGCATTCATTTTAATGAATGAACAGGTTGTAGGTTGGTGATTATTTTGGGATTACGACGAGTGAGCTAGCGAGCATTGTTCAAACAACGATTGACCTTTCGTTGTAGTTTAGTTTAGTAGTTGATATGTAGATTTTGTTTAGTCAAGGGATCGGGATCCCTTGCATTTATTTAAGTTTTAATTTGTATAAAAGCTTTCTTAGCTTATGTTTTGTGTTACGATTTAGTGACTTCGTGGTTTTCTATATTAAAGTTTCAAAATCTCGTATTTTCCGCTGCAAAGTTTATGTTTATTTTATTGCATAACCACGGGGATTCATAGTTGGTATCAGAGCTATAACGCTCCCGACGCACACACGTGTACCCCAACTTATTTTGAACTTGGCCTCAAATAGTGAATGAGAGATGGGTAGACTTAAGGACCTAAGGTGGTAGTCTTTAATGTGCTTGCTCTTTGTTAGGTTCTAAAATGATTGTTGGTTGTCAATGGTTGTTTCTTTCTCCCTTGGATCGACAAACCATGAGCTTCCCCATGTGGCGATCAAGTCTTGGTGTCTAACACCGAGGATTAAAGATGTGTTCAACTTTTTAAGAGTGATTTTACTTCCTCGAAGATCTCTCTCGTTCTTAGTGTACCTTGTCTTCTTTGTCTCTTGATACTTACCTTTCTTCTTAACCCTCTTTTGTTTCACCTTGGATGCTACCCTTGTACCCTATCGTCTTATCTTTTGTCCCTTACTTACCCATGACGCCTTGTAGATATCTCTCTTCCTTTTGTTGGATGTTAACCTTAGTTGGATAGTTTGGTCTTGAGGAGATTGTTGGGTTTGACTCCTAACCGTTGTTTTGAGAGGTTGTATTATTGGAAAGGCTTGAGAAGTTTAATGAGACGTGTCTTGGTGATTCTAGCGCTTAGTTACTTGTCATGAAGTAGGTACGAATGATTGGTGGGATTGATGGTGTATGATTTGAGTTGTATATGAGAATAAATCTTGGGAACTTGTGATTAACCCTTTTAATTGTATTTGGGGTTTGAAAGTTTGGTAGGTGAACTCAAGATCAAATTGATTTGTCTAACTTGGATAATTGTGCATCTTTCTCTAAAGGGTTTGTGTTGGAGTTGACTTTCATGAAAGACATTTCTTAAGAGTATTAGGTTGGCTTGTTACTACTTTATTTAGAATGAGAACCTTGTGGAAGTTTTGAGGAACTCATGTAACACCCCCATACACCAAAGTGCCTTACCAAGGCCACCTTAGGTATAGAGGGGCTACCATCTCGGTTTCCCGAGGCAATGTATATCAAATAGACAATAACGAAACGTAATTTAATTAAATAGTTTAATTATTACAACCATTTATCCAAAACTGTCTAACAACGATACAAAAGATCCAAAAGACAAACTACTAAAGTAATACAGTACTTGAGATACAGCGGAAGACTCTTCTAGACACTTCGTGGTCACACACCCAGCTATCCCATGCGCATCATCTCATACCTGCTCAATAACTGCTCACCATCCCCGAATGGATCACCATAGTTTTTAAAACATTTGAACGGGGTCAGTTACTGACAACACAACCAAATACAGAACACAACACAAACCACACCAACTCCTCCATCACACCATATCACCGACTACACACCAAGGTGAGTAGCCATGCCAGTGGGGGACCGCAACCGTTCCCACCTAAGCCCCGCTCATCTTATCCGAGCGAAAACCCATGTTCATTAATGTGCACATCCCCTCCTGTGGCGGGTTCCACAGAGGGCGAATCAAGGACGTGAAGTCACTCCCGCAAGTGACTCCACTCAGCCGAGGATGCACCTCGTAACACAGGCATACATACATTGACTCAACCATATGATTCCATCCATCCAAACATCCATAAGACACATCAACAAACACAAACCATTCATACATATGTAATCAATAACCGAGTAGGGAAAACCCTACCTTTTCGCATTCCGCTATGACTGCAGCCAATCACACAATTGTATAGGAGTACCACATTGTTAACTATAAGAATAATCAATAACTACACATCATAAACTAATTTCTACCCTAAACCCCCAAATCTCCCAAATTAGAGTTTAACCACAATTAACGGAACAACATAAAAACGATACTAGGATCTTACCTACAACGCTACAAACTCAACGGCGTAAAGAATACTGAATTCCGCCAACACAAGCCTTGGGATTTGATAGCAACGCGAAGAAGAAACAACAACGCACTTGAGTTTTCCCTTGAAAGGTTTTTATAAAAGTAAAACTGATAATGAAACTGGCGGAAAACTTTAAATATCCATCACGCGTTGCTAACAAAACCCAACTGAAATAACCCGCAAAACCAACTTACTCGATCGAGTAAGTGACTTACTCGATCGAGTGCCCCATAATCGATCGAGTTCCACACGTACTCGATCGAGTACCCATCAGACACACTACTGCTTCGAAACCACCCTTACTTACTCGACAGAGTACCCAACAGCACAGAAAACCGTATTATTACAATCTTCCCTCCTTAAAAGGAACTTCGTCC
>VHZZ01022817.1:0-11943 GCA_009801015.1 Silene noctiflora | reverse complement strand
CATGTATTCTTTAATATGAGATTTAAGTATGTGATCAATATGATCGACAATTTGTGATCGCATTATTGTCGGGGACACTTTTCTCCAACAAAAGGGGCATGACACAGAAAAATGCTACCGTCTCAAACATGAAATACAAGATATGATTGAGGGTGGAACACTTCCGATCCCTACTGTTAAGCCCAATAATATTACCAACCCATTTGGGAATCATGCAAATGGGATATTTGTCGAATACAATGTTGATATGACTAATTTGATTCAACCCATTTGTCGCTTAAACGGTTTTTATGTGGGTGAAATGTTCGTTAATTGCTCCAAGTATCTCCCGAGTTTAGAGAACGAAGTTCAAATGGGGAATTTCACTATTAACTGCACCCCCTACATTCTTAGGAGTGCTGATGAAGCCAATGGTATCTAGGCTGATGATGAAGACAATGTATACCTTGAAAAGGGTGATATTGTCCCATTTACTAAAGACGAAGTCTTAAAGTTAAGGAACGAAGCTCTTGAGTCTAATCACTTGACACGGTTAGGCCGTCCATTTCGAGTTGAGAAGGCTATCCACGGGTCAACCTTGAAAGATAAACAACGTACCTTAATCGAGGCCCGTAATGAGGGGATGGACCAAGAGGATTCCCTTATTAAGCAGCTACAAAAGATTGAGGCTGGCAGCTCCTCCTGGGTACGAGCTCTCAAGCAAGAGGATGACAGGATAAATAAGCTTATGAGAGAAAGGATTTACCAACCTTGGTATCTAAAGGTAAAAAGTGTTAGAGAGGAATACAGGAAAAGATAGACCTCTCGCTATCCGAATTTCATCAGAAATCCTCCTGAACACATAAATCTCAGCGGGACATATTAACGATCATCGGCTTACAAAGTCGGATCTTCGAAGGATCTGATGGTAGGATATATATACTAGCCAGATGTGGGTGGGACGCCACTATGGTAAGTAGGACAACAAGAGCCTGGCACTAATGGTGGTTCAAACCAGCAAGACGGATGTCTGAGTTCGAGACAGAGGAAAAAACCAAATCAGGCATCTACTGTATTATGGATAGAAAGTTCTTTTATCCCTAAAGAATAAATGTTCGAACCACATGATGATTTTGAGTCTGAATCCGAGTCTGAGTTTGATATAAGTTACGGGTCTTTGTCTAAGGAGTCGAGTGTCAAAGATACCCCTCCCCCAGTCTTTCCTTTTAATGTACCTTCTCCTAGTCCTGTTATTCCGGGGCCTGTCCCGAATACCGCGTCAGTTCCGCCATTTACCTTTGATCAGTTGGCCCAAATTTTAGCGCATTTCGTGCAATTTCAAATCAATAATAAGATTAACCAGTTTGCTTACGACTCGTCTCTTTTACTTTGCAACTCCATTTTTGAAAATAACTGTTTTAGTAGTGACTTTGAGATTAAACAGGTTGAGGAAGAAAGGAAAGAAGAGGAGGAGGTAGAACCACCTCCACATTTGGTTAAAGGTTTGGAAGAATACGACCAAAGAAATTATGTGATCGAAGATACAGAAACCATCAATGTAGGAACTACCCGAGAACCCCAAGAGCTCAAAATAGGGACCACTCTAGATCCTACAGAAAAACAAGGGTTTATTGAACTACTAAACGAGTTCAAAGACGTGTTTGCATGGTCTTACAGAGACATGTCGGGAATTGATACGGAAATTGCAGAACACAAAATTCCGATCAAGATAGGGTTTAAGCCAATCAAACAAAAGCTACGTAGAAGGCGTACTAAGTGGTCTTTAAAATTCAAGGAAGAGATTAATAAAAAGTTCAGAGCAAGGTTCATCAAAGTATCCGAATATTCTCATTGGGTAGCCAATGTAGTACCAATACCAAAGAAAGACGAGAAAGCACACGTGTCTGTCGACTTCCGTGATCAGAATAGGGCGATCCCAAAAGACAATTTTCCGTTACCTCACATCGATATCTTGGTTGACAACACCGCGAATCATGCCCTATTATCTTTCATGGATCGGTATGCCGGTTACAATCAGATAAAGATGGCCGAGGAAGACATGCACAAAACAACCTTCACAACACAATGGGGAGCCTATTATTATACAGTGATGCCCTTCAGATTGATAAATGCCGGAGCTACATACCAAAGAACAGCAACGACGTTGCTACATGATATGATGCATATGGGGTAGAGGTCTATGTCGATGACATGATCGTGAAATAGAAAGAACGTGATTGCCATCTTGGGGCATTGCGAAAATTCTTTGAAAGACTAAGGAAGTACAATATGAGACTAAACCCCCAAAAATGTGCTTTCGGGGTCACTTCTGGAAAGCTTCTGGGTCATATCGTTACCCATCGTGGCATTGAAGTGAATCCTATGAAAATTAAGGCCATATGGAAATGCCCTATCCCGAGACTGAGAAAGAAATTCGAGGCTTCCTGGGCCGAGCCCAATATATAAGCCGGTTCGTTGCAAAGTTAACAATGATATGCGAGCCAATCTTCAAGAAATTGAAGGTTGGAGAACACAATGTATGGGACAGAGAGTGCCAAGCTGTGTTTGACAAAGTTAAAGAAATTTTATCTTCTCCACCCGTACTTAGTCCACCTGTGGCTAGGTTTCCACTATCCTTGTATCTAACAGTAACAGATACCGCGATGGGGGCAATGTTAGATCAAGCCGTAGAAAAAGAAGAAAGAGCTATTTACTACATCAGTAAGAAGTTCTTAGATTATGAAACAAAGTATACGGTAGTGGAAAAGACATGTCTAGCCCTAGTTTGGGCAACGAAGAAGCTAAGGCATTATATGCTTTATTCTAGCGTCAGTGTATACTCCAGAATGGACCCGATCAAGTACTTGTTTGAAAAACCAGTGCTAAACGACAGAATGTCAAGATGGACCCTCATGCTATATGAATTTGACCTAAAGTACGTGTCATTGAAAGCTATAAAAGGAAGGGCAGTCGCATATTTCCTCGCTGATAACCCAATAGAAGAAGATGGTGTTACAGACACCTGGTCATTTCCGAATGAGAATATGGTACACATCGAAGATGACGCATGAGACCTCTATTTCGATGAAGCCTCAAGTATTATGGGGTACGAGGTCGGTATTCTCCCCATTTCACCAAAAGGGGAACATGTACCCATGTCAATCAAATTGGATTTCCTTGTTACCAATAATGCAGCTGAATATGAAGCATGACTACTGGGTTTGCGCAGTGCCATCGATTTAAATATAAAAAAGCTACTTGTTCATGGTGAATCATCCTTGGTCATTAACCAAGTGATAGGGTCATGGAAGATTAAAAGTAACAGTCTGGCACCTTACCAGGCTAAGATAGAAGAATTGGAAAAGTATTTCGACGAAATACAATATGTTCACTTACCAAGAGAAGAAAACCAGATTGAAGATGCCTTATCAAAACTGGCAGTCTTAGTCAACATCCCATATCACATGGACAACACGCCACTATGTGTCGAACGAAGATCGTCTTCATCATATGTCAATGAGATCCATGATATCGAAGAAGATGAAACCGAACCGTGGTACGCATCAATCGTGAAATTCAAAGACACGGGAGAATATCCCAATGACCTCGAAGAACGTGAGAAGCGAGCATTAGGGATACTCTCATCCCAGTTCGTTAAGGCTAGTGATGGGCAACTGTACAAAAAGACCGCGCAAGGTGTTTTGTTACGTTGGATTGATAAAAGGACCGCATAAAGGGTCATAGAAGAAGTTCATGACGGGGAATGTGGACCACACATGAATGCTCACATGTTGGCTTGAAAAATCATGAGACGTTGTTACTACTGGACTACAGTGGAGGCAGATTGTCAACACTATGTCAAACATTGTCACAATTGCCAAATATTTGCAAATGTACAGCATGTACCACCATCCATGTTGTATACCATGACACCACCTTGGCCATTTTCAACATGGAGAATAGACATCATTGGAAAAGTAAATCCCTCTGGATCAGGAGGACACTATTTCATCCTTGTTGCAATTGACTACTTCACGAAGTGGGTAGAAGCTAGGTCTTACAGAGACCTAAAGGCAAAACAAGTAGCCCAATTCATTCAAAATGACATAATATGTCGATATGGGGTACCAAACGAGTTCATCAGTGACCATGGGACCCACTTTCAAGCCAAAACTGAAATTGTCCTTGAAAAGTATAAAATCAAACACCACAAATCATCGCCATACAGACCACAAACAAACAGTGCAGTAAAGGCTTCTAATAAGACAATTACAGCCATCTCAAAGAAAATGTCTGACAATTACAAGGATTGGCCAATGAAAATACCCTTTGATCTATGGGGATACAGAACATCAATCAGAATAGCCACGGGTGCAAAACTGTATTACTTGGTCTCTGAGATGGAAGTAGTCCAACCCATCGAATTAGAGATACCATCCTTAAGAACCTTACTTGGGAGCCAGGTCCCTAAAGCAGATTGGGTCCAAGCTAGGTACGACTCCTTAGTCTTTCTAGATGAGCGGGGTTTGAATGCACTTTACCAAGTCCAACTCTATCAGAAAAAGATAGAAAGAGCTTTTAACAAAAAGGTGAAACCTCGAGGAATTAAGGAAGGAGATATGGTGTTAAAGTCCGTTCGAGCTTTACTACCAGTGACCCATGGGGTAAATTTAAACCAAATTGGGCAGGCCATTACTTGATGAAGAAGATCTTGACAGGAGAAGCAATCCGACTAACTAATCTGGATGGGAATAACTTCTCAAATCCAACGAATTTGAACCAATTGAAGAAATACTATCCTTAAGGCCTCATTTTCAAATGTTATGAAATAATGTTTGGATTACATTGTATTTGAGTCAAGTTTTTTTCAAAGCTTGGCATTCGTTGCCACTGCATTATAAATTTTAAGAACTATGGCTTTGGTTTGATTCAGTTGAAAAGCAGATACGTAGGCAACTCCTTACAAGAGTACAACCACAAATAATGTAATTTCAAATGCAGAAACTAAGAATTTCTAATAAAATAGTATTTGTTTTATTTCAATAAATTCCGGACTAAACCCATTACAATCAATCAAAAAGAAAGAAAAACCACATAGTAATAATAATAGATAATAAACTATAGCTTTTAGCCCATCGATAGGTGAATCTTATAACCCCTCACTGCGTGACGAAGTCTCACCCATCATCACTCTGGCCCGTTTCTTTCGAGGAACTACACTTTCTTCACGCGGGCCCAGTCTGTCTCTTGCACTCGGTCGAGGACCCAGTCGTTCAGCCAAGGTGGGCCTTTCGTCCAGTCGAACACCAAGTCTACCCCATACACTCGAACCCCTAGGATTAGTCATGTTAGTCATGTCAGTCCTAGTTTCAGACTCAGTTGAGAGAATAGTCGATCAAGTGAAGAAGGCTCGATTCCTAAGAGCCTCTTCGTGTTTCTTCCAGTCCACAATATCATCCTTGTACAACTGTCTCCTAGTTTCAAATGATGTCTCAGTAGTCCACTTGAGATATGATTGAGATACCCAAGTTGAAGCAGCGGGCTCAAGAAGAGCCCAAGTAGTCCTGCGATGCCAGAAGCGGAGCCAAGTTTGGCACCGAATAAGAGTGATGTCGAATGGGAGGCTTTGTGCGGCCTCGATAACGGGAACAACTTGCTTTCCGCCATACTGACGGAGCATCCGGTCAGGGTAAATGTATACGGATCGATCCAAGCCCAATAGAGTAATGTAGTGCGTCCTATCGACATCAGGAAGCCCAGTAATAAAACCCAGGCGAAGCCATGGAAAAGACCACCGAACATGTGACCCAATCCCAGTGGTTAGCATTTCACGCCAGTAGTTGGATCCCTTCTTTAGCGCAAATTGAGAAGTACGGTTGCAGATGCTCCTAACTCGTTATTTCACCGGATCATTTGGTGGGTCAATCAAGCTAAGTTATTCCATCAACCAAACCTGTCAAAAAAAAGGAAGAAGAAACAGAATGAAAAAAAAAACGAAAAAAAAGGAAAAAAAAAATGAAAAAAAAAACGAAAAAAAAAAAAGAAAAAACGAAAAGAAGAAAAGAAGAAAAGAAAAGACAAAAAAAAGAAAGAAAGAAAAGAAACCTGAAGAAGACGGGTTGATCCAGTGAAAAGGAGCATTCGGGTTGATCTTACGGAGATCCAAACCCCTAAGTGTCTCGTCCAAAATGATCGGGGCTGGGTTAGTATGTTTCTCCATTTGTTCGATGATTCTAATCAAACGAGCTTGACCTTGACCTATTGCAATATCCATACACCCCTCGAAGCAGTACATGTGTAACATTATCAAGCCAAAGGCCCGTCGACGATACACAATGGCAATGGCAGGATCGTTTGCATTTCAAAAGGTGTGAACTAGAGCATTTAAATCCAATTGCTCTCCTTTAATCACAGCATGGGCCTCCTTGTGAGACAAGCCCAGATACTCACAGTATACTCTAACCCTATCAGCAGTAAAATCAGGAACAACAGGCTCTTGTGTTACTTTTCATCCCCCTAAGATGGTAAATTCTTCAGATAGAGGGAAAATTTCCCCTTCGAGAAAGGCAAAGACATGGTGATTTGGATCCCACTTTCTCAAGCATTCAGCTAGAAAGGCAGTTTGAGGAATAATTTGAACATAGGGAAGTATTGGTTAGATACCGACATCTATCAAGGCTTGGGTTTCTCGCACCTTGAAATCTTTAGCCCAACCCTTCATAGTTCATACTAGGGAATTCATTTTTTTCTCTAGAGAGATTTTTTTAGAGAAAGAAGTTGAAGAGAGAATTGTGTTTCTCTTTTCCATGTCTTCTCCTCCTTATATAGGGAAAAAGTTGGAGATTCTTTGTGATTTTAGGAAACTCAATATTTTGGAATTCTATCGGGTTTAGGAAACTTTGAGTTAAAGATTTAAGGAAACCCAATCTCATCAAATCTAAGGAAGCCCTCTCCTCATAGAAACCGGCCACCAAGGAGCCTCGGGACGTGCGCCGTCTGGTCAGTCCCTCCGTCATTTGATCCATTTGCAGTCAGAACGGTTAATTTACATTTATACCCCTAGCGAGTCAACATTTGAGTTAAAACCCGTACACACTTACGAAATTTTATTTTTCTTTTTGTTTGAGGGTAGCGGGCTATGCCCACATTTCAATTTTGAGTCCCCATCATAATTATAAGTCTTATGTCGCATTTCAGAATGCAAGTCGAGTCTACCCACCCACATTCCAAAAACCGGCATTTCAAAAACTTTTTTTCAAAATTCAAATTCAAATTCAAGATCGATGATCATTTTAAAATTCAAAATGTTATTCGGGTCGATGGCCCATCATCATTTTTAAAATCCCAATTCAAGATCAATGATCATTATCAAATTCAAATGTTATCCGGGTCGATCGCCCGTTTCAAAACCTTATCCGGGTCGATGGCCCATTATCATTTTCAAATGTCATTTTCAAGATCGAAGATCATTTCAAATTCAAAGTGTCAATAAGTGATGATCACTTTCAAACCCAACATGTTATGCGGGTCGATGCACCTATTTCAAAACCTTATCCAGGTCGACGACCTATCCCTTTTCAAATGATTTTTGCAACCCATGTCGATGACATTTTCATTACTTGAATTATATGTTACATGATTTTCTACCAAGTTTAAGCAGGTACGCTCCAACTGAGGGCTCTGTAGCCGTAGGATCCAGAGACCATAATGAAAATGCACGGATGACATCCACCAAAGAATATAAAATGGAATAATTCCACAGTTGAAAGCAAATGACAAAAGATATGACAACCTTCTTTTGGAAAACCCATCCATTTGGGCCGAAGCAGCAGAAAGCTACAGGCCAGGCAGAATGTTGAACTACGATGGGGGTTTGATTCCGTCATAAACGGATATGTAGGTGCCTGAGGATAAGGCTCAACCCTCCATTCATGCATGTTGATGAAAGTGGAGAAACCACAGGTCGAAGACCAAAGTAATGAAGTAGCAACGGAAAAAGCAGAGACGTCCAGAACCGTGTTTCAGGTATGATCTCTTCTTATGGCTGGCGAGCTTACATACACAAGTACAATGGACAATAAATGACCCGCAGAATCCTAGGCTCATTAGACTTGGGGTATACTTTGACTTTCGCCTATCCAAGCTCAGTCAAAGTGGGGGCTCTGTAGATACCCGTATCTGCCGATACTGACATTTATAGAAATCCCGTCAAATACCCGATGATGATAGGACAACATGTACTTCAAAGTTGGTCATGTCATTATTTGATTTTTTTTTACGATGTGAAAGGGACGTTGTCGATGAAACATTTTATTAATGATATTTTTAAATGTTTTATTCGTTTGTTTTAATTTAAATGAAATTTAAATTAATTCATTTCAAATTCATTTTATTTATTTAACTTGAATTTCCTTTATTTATAATACTTATTTTATTGAAAATAAAATATTTATTTTATTCAATTTAGAAATTTCATTGGAAAAATCGAATTTCGAAAGTTTCAAGAAACGAGTTGAAAACTCGATAAACAAGCGATTTAAGGATCGATTTTAACTCGATTTTTAAGCCCGTTTTCTTTGCGAGTTGCACGAATTTCGAGTACCTCGACCCAATTACCCATCCAATCCATTGACCCAGCTTTGACCCGACCCAAATCCAATCCCAAACTCGACACCAACAGCCCCCCTCAATCCGTGCTCAACACAACCCCTTTACCCGACCCATTCGACACATCCAAACACCACCAATGAGTCCCTTATCTAGCCCATCCAAGCTAATCCTCTCCAGCCTACACAACCACCTTCAATTGACCCCATAACCATCACCCAAACCCATCCTAAAACGTGCTCAAAACATCCCAATTAACGGGCATACAAGCAACCCGTATGCTCTGTTTTCCAGCGGGTTTTTCAAGTTCAATTTAAGCTCAATTCTTCCATTCTAAGATTCCCAACATACCTACATTCACCCTAATACCTTCCTCCTTAAGAAAAATAAGAAAAACTTATCCCAATCCCTTTAAAACCGAGTCCAAACCACACCCAAACACAAACAGTCTAGAAAACTAAAACCCTTGAACAAACTCTACTTCCATTTGATTTTCTCCCTTATAAATATCCATCTACTCAATCCCTTATAGAGGTTAGCAAGTAAAAATATCATACTCAGCATACACAAGAAAAAAACCAAGAAAAAAAACCCTAGAAGAGGCCTCGACAGACGCACGAAAACAGAGGCACAAACTTTGTTTTCGTGTTTCTGCCTTGTCTTCTACCTCATTTTTCGTGCCTATTTTGTAACAATGAACATCAAAGCTTTATACTTTCACAAAATTCGTACTTTCTAGTTTCCAGAACATCTTTCAAATCTTGTGTTCGTTAAGAAAAGAAGTCGTAGTGAGCATTCAAAGTTGGCTACTCATATCGGGTATTTCGAACGTGATACTCGTGTTTCAAGTTTTCAAATTCAATTGTTTTCATCGACGATGGCCCCTCAGGATAAAAGCTTACATTCGATTATGATCTAGGATATTGATCAAAAATACATGTAAGTTCAGGGTGCAAAAATTCCTTCCCTTTCCTTCCTATTTCGTCTCTTTCATTGTTTTTAATTATTTATTGTTTTTATCGTTTTGTTCATATTTAATTCATGTTTTTACTATTTTGTCAATATTGAATGAAGGAGAACGGGATATTATTTGTATGTATGTCAATGGATGGATATTTTTTCGTGTGTGGATTTGTTTTCTGGAGGATAGATCGTCTTATTGTTAATATCGTATTGTTTATGACGTGTTTAATTGTTTTAATCGTTAATTTAATTCGTTCTTGTTTGAATTAGATTAATTTGAGCATGGTATGATTAGGGTTGTTTTGATATGTCAAAGTTTTTATCTTTAATTATTTAATCATGTTATTTKATTTGTTTAACATGTTTTATTTCATTATCGTGTTTGTTCAATTATTTAGCATGTTTAGACTAGTTATGAAATAATTAGATTAAAAGATCGTCTTATTTGCTAATATGTCTCATGTATAAGTTTTATGATCTTATTAATGTGTTTAATTTGACTCATATGATTTGTTTCACATGCTTGTTTAATTAATTAGATTTATTACTTAGAATTGCATGAAATCGCGTAAATTAGAACTGTTTGAGTCGGTGTATTTTAATACGTATGTCGTGTGTTGAGTCACATATTTATATATGTTTGTGTTTTGATGATGACAAGTATACAGTTGCTCTTAGCCGTGTGCTCAGTTTTTATAGTATGATTTAAATATTATTCAAGAACTAGGATTGTGTCAAAGTCAAGCAAGCTTTATGATCAAGCTTCGAATCAAGATCAAAGATAAGCAAGTTTTCATGATTAAGCGTCTAATCAAGATCAAAGCTATTCAAGTTACAATGATAATCAAAATGATGAATTGATCAAGAGAAGATCAAGAGAAGCTTGCATGAAGTTCGAGAATCTATTACGAAGATCTCCAGGAAGATTAGATAGAATAGGTTTTCTATCTCGTAAYGGTATTAAAATAACTAACCTTYATCTAAGTAAGGTTATAGCTTCACAGCTATAACATTGTTTAGAAAAGGGGTCAAAGTTATAGCTCTCGAGCTATAACCTTGATTTACACGAGTTTGTTATCACACGATTAAAAWATTGTTTATGTTTTCAAAAGTTTTGAAAATGTTCGTAAGATTCTTATCTTTTGTTATGGCATTAAAATATTTGTAATGGGCAAAATCTTCCATTATATTTGTGATACAAGTGTTGGTAATATGAAGAATACAACTTTTGAGTTGTTTCTTTGATTACAAATTAGGGTTTCACATCCAAAACCCTTTTTGAGAATTAACCTAGATATGCCTAGGGTTTCGTGCTAGGTCACACGGCTTATGAGCCGTCGTGGATCACGACTTTCCTTGTGTATGAGATATTTTATTTATCTTATGAGATAAATATAAGATATATTATACTCTTACATGTTTGGTTAAGATTTAAGAGCAAATAATTATTATTTTATTCTTATCTTATCTAGGGTTATTAGGAAACAATATCTTTTAAGATATTTTATATATCTTATTTGATATTATTCATTTCTTAATTAGGAAGATTTATAATGGAATATTATCTAGAATAATATCCTTATTCTCTAGTATTATTCTGAGGATCTAGGGTTTTCCATTTTAACCTAGATCTTGCCAACACTATAAAAGCAATCGTGCCATAGCAATACATCAGAGATCTTTTCGTGCAAATTTTTTAACGTGCAAAATTGTTTTAGACGAAACCATTTTTGCAGTTTTTATTTTCAAAAGATCGTGTGCTTTCTCGTGTATGATTATTTCTATATCTTTATAAGATAGTAGTGCTTAATTTGCTTCTTACTCGTTCATTAAGTAAACATTAGAAGAACAATCAAAAGCCTTTCTTATTAACGTAAGATAGTCGAGTATTTAACGATACTCAGGTGAGTTACAACTAGAGTTAGTTGTACGAGTTAGATTAGTAATTTGTAATCCGTAGAAAGCTACTAAAATTATTAATCGAGAATAGTGGACTTAGTTTTCGATTTGTGAAACTGAACCACTTCAAAATATCGTGTGTTCTTCTTCGTTTTTTCATTTATTTCTTTCATTCGTCCTTTTAATTTGATAAATTCGTTTAAGTTTAATCAATAAACTTCAAACAGTTAATCACTTGATCTTTGGTTGTTATATATTGAAAAAGTAGGTTAAAGTTTTTATACTCAATTCACCCCCCCCCCCTCCTCCTTGAGTATTTGGGATCTATAGACTCTTTAATTGGTATTAGAGCCTCGTACTCTTGATTGATTTACCGCATAGAGACTGATCCATTTTTTTATTTTATCTTTGTGAGACATGGATTCCAAATACTTAAAGTGTCCTATCTTTGATGGGAAAAATTATAGTCTTTGGAAGAACATGATGACTCACTAC
>VHZZ01022813.1:8272-27638 GCA_009801015.1 Silene noctiflora | reverse complement strand
ACAAGAAAGCTTAATAGATAACAATAAAGAGATTAAGGAGTCTTACAAACACCAAAGTTGTTTGCTTTGGAACAAATTACACCAAGAAATGGAAGGTTAGCCTTCCATAATTCAAATACAACCCAACAATTAAGGAAATATTAACTTAATTATTACAAGCTTAAACCCCTTGAATATGAGAGTATTAGGTCCTCATGAAATGTTTCAATTCTAGGGTATTTATATGAGTGCACGAAAACCTAGAATATAATCTATTTAACAAAGCCCAAATGCGGATTTCAAAAAGGTGAGAAAACAGAGCAGCACAGGAGCGCAGGCGGCGCAGGTTGCGCTGTTGGGCGCAGCTGCGCAGTGCTTGGGCGCAGCCTGCGCCATGGCTCGACATTTGGGTGAAAAATAAGTTGTCAATTGTCGAGAGGGTGCGCAGCCTGCGCTTTTCAGCCTGACAACACTGTTTTGCGAATGTCATATCTCCCTCGTTTCTTGCTCAAATAAGGCGTGTGACCTACCGTTGGAAAGCTAAGAACATAAGCTTTCATCTCCAATTGGCCTTGCGTCGATACGAGCTCTAAAACTCTAGATATACTCGTTTGAAGTTGACCCTTGCGAAACCGAGTTTTCAATTCTTCATTTTGGCTATTTTCTTCACTTTATTTCTCCTCATCTTCACTTCCTCTTCTCCWAAGATGACTTCTTGGTCCTAGATGGGGTATTTACACCACGTCATGGCCGTGGAAGGATTCTCCTCGTCTTCTCTTGATCAATGCATCCGAGTCACATTACAAAACGGGAATAAAAAAGGCATAATTACCTCAACCAAGTCCAAAAGCCAATTATTCAACAATTACAACTAAGGACCCATATTTAAAGACACAAGGGTGATAAAATCACCCTTCTAGACTGACATATGATCACTCTATCAAAAGTAGTCGCAGGTTCTATTCCCGCTGGAGTCGTAATATGCCTCCTTTTTTATTCTTTTTTTTGTCATTGTTTACTTTCATTTAATGCTTCTCTAAACAAATACTGTGCATTATTTTTATTTTTAGCAAACTTTCAAATCGTAGATGCTCATTGTCTTTAAGTTTTAAGGATCATTTTTTGCTAACAATTATGTTTGTTTTTACGGTTTTAAATGTATGATGCTCATTGACTTTCAAATCGAGGCGATTGATCAATTGATGATTTCAAGTTTGTATACGTAATATTTATTCGACGTACATAGTACTACAATTTTATCCAATTTTTATATTAATTTTGGGCTTTTTATATTCGCTACCCCGTCCATGAAATCCTGGGTTCACATATACAATGACCTCATACAATAGAGAAAGAAATGGATCGAATCCAAACCACCTTATATTTTTGCAAGAGGGTGGTAATAAAAGTGAATAGTACTATCGAATAACACTATCTTGCAACAAACGATTTATACAAATTCTCATTGAATGTTGCAAGGTGAAAATAGATCAAATATCACCATTTTAACAAACAAATGTGACCATTTTAACGACAACTTGTTATAGCTTAGAAAATTATTCTGGTTATATTTTGTCTTAAATGGTCACATTTACTCCGTTTACACCTTGTGACAAAATGTGACCCATTTTCAGCCAGACCTTTTTTTAACTAATTAGGGGGTAGTAGTAATATTTGTATGGAATTAAAATTTTATGCATACAATACAAAAAATGTACAAAAATGTTCCATCATTGGTTCACAAACAAATAAATGAAAAGAATCAAACATAATTGGCCCCCTTTAATCCTATAATAAATGAATGAAGGGGACAAGTGAAAGATAAAGAAATGCGACCCCTCTTAAATTAGCCTCACAAAAATCATAGTGATAAAAGATGTGACTTCAATTTTTTGATTGATTGTTTGTTACAACTAATATTTGATTCTACATTATTTTTGTAGGGCTATTGAGTTTGACATCACTTACGTTAATTACATGCACATGCTAAATTAACATTTTTCATCTTTGGTGGCCACAAATGTGATAGTAATTTAAGTTGATTATTCTCGTGAATAGACAGACACTGTTCTTGTCACCGCGATGTAGAAAAAATTATGTTTGTTTTAAATGAGTAAAGAGAATTAGTATTGATATCGTACTGTTTTCCATTATAAACCTACTCGTGTCGAGCTTGCAGAGGCGGAGCGAGGGGATATCGTCTCACAACATAGGTTAAAAAAATTCAATTTTTTATTACAAATTTAAATATCTTTTCTAAATTTTTCTAGTGGTTTTATAATTTCACTATTTCTTTTAAGTTACTTTACGTTCAAATTCCAGGTGTCCCTCTGTACAAGAATATTTGAATTTATAAAATATTTGAATTTGAAACGGAATAATAATCAATTATTTATTTCCAGTCAATGTGGACGACCATGTCGATAAGAGTACTTGAACACTCGTAGGTGAGTGAGTTCCCTTACAAATTACTTCAATTACAACTGCATATAAATTGCTCAAGTTTGAAGTCAACCAAACAAACAAGAAAATGTACTCAAAAGTTAAAATGAGGATATACTATATTATAACACAAATTTTCATTTAAAACGATACTATCCGTCTTAATCTTAGATGGCGCAAGTATCATAAAGTGTTGAATATTAATTAAACATGTGAAAATGAAATGAATAGAGAGATTAATTATTTGAATTAGTATATCCATAAAGTTTCGGTCTAAAATAATAGCGGCTAAGAGCTACCTCATGATAAATCAATAGAAAGAGCAACATATTCTGGCTCTTCTGGTTATCCTCAGCCTTGCCTTTATACTAGCGGCCAAAGAAGAGAGAAACCTAGCCCTTAAAGCTTGCGACCGCGGAATCAGTCCCATTTGAATTTGTGAGGGCTGGCCCTGAAGCGAAGGATGCGAGCGAGGTAATGGACACAAGTTCAGCACAAGCTCAAAGACTGTCGAGACCTACATTTGGCTCTAAGAGTCAACTGTAAGCTGAAGACAATAATCCATATGATACAACTCTTGTCCTTTCAACAGATGAATATATATAATCTGCACATGACCGGCTTGCAAAAATTCAAGCAACATAAATGATATGATTAAAAAAAGGTGACTTGTGATTGCTTACATATGTCATTCATTAGACGGAACCCGCGGCAACCTTTTTAACGATGTCCACAAGCTACTCTCATTTATGCTTTTTACGATGTCCACAAGCTACTCTCATTTATGCTTCGAGTGTTTTCTCCTTCTATGTTTCTTACGTGATCGTCTTTTATCATCTCTTGACTTAGAGTGATCTCTACCTCCATCATCTGAAGAATCATCATTTGAGCTGCTGTGCCTACGCCGATGCTTTCTTGAACGTTTCCTGCTCCTTTCATCTCCAGAAGATGAACTGACATCGTATTTGTCTCTCCGCTCCACATGACTATCTCTACTTGATTTGACATTGATTTTTCCACTTTCTGGTGATTTTATCCGCGTTTTCTCAGAATCAGCAGGTACATCCTTCAATGTGGTGTCACCATCTCTAATATCTTTAAGATCAACCTTTTGAGCAGAAGAACCCACTCTATCATGTATGGGAGGCAAATCTGGAGGAACCTCCAAGCCAAGTTCTTTACCGAGAGACTCCAAGAAATCACCGGCAACTATGCGACTTAAAGCAGCACTAGCAGCTTCTGTCTTTTTCACTGGATCTTCTACTTGACTTGTAGCGGCTCCCTCCCCTTCATCATCAGAATCGTCAGAGAAAATAGCCTGTTCAAAAGGCAAGTTCAAACAGCAAACTAAGCATTGGTACCTTGTTTAGGTCTACATAGTACAAAATTAATAATTTGTGAGCTCAGGCAGGTAATCACTTTTTGGTATTTTAAATCGTTTTTAAAGACTGAATGAAGGCTAATGTTCATCCATGAAAAAAGAATGCCGCTCCAACAGAGTGAAAAGTAAAGGCCATTGTAACCAGATAATGAAGTAACAAAAAGCCATGGCAGCATTACTACAAAAGGAGAGATACATAAATCATCTAACTTTTAATTAAGTTTCAATAGAAAATATTTGGCTTCTGATGAATTTCCCAACCGTTACCCAACTGTACTGTACAGCAAGACTGGCAGCTCCGTATTTCAACCAATACAGCGATAATGAGCTTCCAAAGGAGTGGTTATGTACTTATGTAATTGCTTTATTTTCTTCAAATAAACCCCATCCTATTGCACAGTATCATGAAATCCTTTTCTTGTCCATGTAGGAATGTGTGACTCAGTAATCTCACCCTTTCAAATGCCACCCAGCATCCACCATCACTACTTTCTCTCCACCACTTTACCAGTCCTTGTAAATTGAAATTCTTGGATTCATTACCTTCACAAAATCCTACTTATGAACCGACAACGACAATTGTAAAATATTCTCCGATTATCTAAGTCTACAACCCAGTGGCCAACAATCCAACATAGTTACATAGACCACTTGAGCATGAGATAACCGAAAAACAATGGAGCATACGAGTTCGTACCTTGTACAGATCCACTGGTCGTTCAACATTTTCAATTTCCACCAAAACCTCAGGTTCGTTGTCAGGCAATTCAAAATGTGTCTCCTCAACAGTTTTCAAAGACATGATTGATTTCCCACTGGACATCACCAAATCCTCTGACTTTGTAGTCTTTGCAGCATCCGGGGTGAAAGTGAGGGTATCTAGCTTGCTTCTCGCTCTTGGAGTAGCAAATGGCTGTAGCATTTTGATATTCAGTAATATTGCAATAAGAAAATTGTGGCAAAGAGTTGCAATACAGAAAGAAGAATAACAAATCAACTTTGTCTGAAAAAATTCAATAAAACATACATCAGTACATGAAAATAAAATTAGTAACAAAATAGAAGAAAGCATAGAATCTTGCCTTTCCCAAGAAAGGATCAACAATGTCAAAACGCTTGCATAATAAAGGAGCAGGTCGCCATTGGAACGTTTCACGTTTAGGCTGCACTTTGGTTGGTATCAACTCTTCAGTAGATGTGGTTCCCATTTGCTGTTTAAAGGAAGATACATTATTCAACTAAAACATTGCAAAGTAACAAATATATAATATTTCTGATACAAACCTCAACTCCACCAGAAGTAAACTTAGACATCGAGAATTCCATGAATTGTTGAGCAGAAAGCTTGTTTTGGTTGGCTGATTTAGCTCTCTGTACTGCCTCGGCAGCAGCCTCAAAATCTAATCTCTCGCGAGCTCGAGCAGATTCCGACATGTTACCTGCTTTACCTGAATCAGTCGAACGAAGTCCTCCTTTATATTTGTCCTTCAAGAACTGTTCAAATCGTTCTTGTTTTGCTGGATCATCTTTGAAAGACTTTGTGTTCTCAAGAAGTTCAATCTGGTAGGGATGGTAATTAAGTAAATGTGACAACCAACATGTTTTTATTGGTCTAAGAAAATCACTATACATCCAGAGGAACAAACCCAATGAGCATCTTAGCCATATACACTGGACAATGCCTCTCATAAGTCTTTTATCAAAAACAAAACAACATGGTATCGGAATGAGGTGCATATATAATCAGGCAACAAGTAGTTCTCCTATAAAGCATAGAAATCAAAGGAGAACTAACTCAAAAGTTTATAAAGCCAACAAATCAGTTAGTGCAAGAATATAATATCATGACTTGAAAAATGGTTGCTTACAAGTGCTTCAGGTTTGACGAATGTATCTGAAACGTTGGGCTGAATATGTACATCATCAGCAGGTGCAATTGATGGAATTGAATCTTTAGTTGTTCTCTCCAAAGGTCTTTCTCCCAAGATTTTACCACGATTCTCTGCAGTCATTTTCTGCGTCACAGAATGTGTTTTTTCACCAGGCAGCCATTTGTTTTTATCACCATGTTTTTGTCGCTCCTCCCACAATTTCCTTTCATAATACTCATGTCCCCTTCCACCGTTGAGAAAGCTAAACAATGGATTGTCATGGTTCTTCTCTCTGGAAATATCCTCAAACAATTTTCCACAACGAGCAACAAGGGCTGCAACTCCATCAATCATGATTTTAAGGGTGTTATCTTCAGGAGGAGAAATCTCGGGTGGAGGAGGGTCACTAAAGTTGTTAATCTCAAGTGGAGCAGGGAACTTGTGTCGTGGCACAAAATCCTTTGGAACAATTGGAGGATCAAACCTGGACAAAAACCAAAGAAGAAAGATCAAATTTTAATCAGTTCACAGGTAAATCATACTGAAATACGTCAATTGCCCCTTCAACAAAGAAAGTAAAGCATAACTGCTTGATTCGACGAGACTGGTGATAAAAAGGGTAAATTGGCACACACCATTGTTTAAGAAACATACTCCATAGTTACCAACAAGAAACAACTCAAATGCCGATGTGCATGGCTCACCAAGTCTACCCAGACCAAGAGAAATGAGGATATACAAGCAGAGAAATGTGAGATACAATAGTAAAATAGATTATCAAAAACTTAAAATGTTTTTCATTTTATCCATCTAAATTCTGGCTATGCCACTGACATTTACATTAGGCACCTTTCTCCACTAGGTTTACACTACCAACATCCCAGACTAACTCTTTCTTATTCGGTGAGGTTGGAACACTTTGCTTCTTCCTTTAACTCTTATTTTTAGCCTACCCATATTGTACATCGAATAAAGGAGGTCATGCACAGGGAAGGAAAGGCTTCGGATGGCGTAAGATAGACACTAAGGGTGAAGCACTTGCCTCCAACTATACAACTTCTTTAAAACAAAACTTGAACGCTTGTCGTGTAGAAGCAATTTGTTCTCTATATATCAGACTCCCTCTAGAGGATAATTACTTAGCCTTGTAATCAGTCAAAGCAGCAAGATTTTCAGACGAGGTAATTCCCTTTCTTTTTTAGAGGTAATTCCGTTTCTTAGGCATCCTCATATCTTGCATATTTATTGATTTATCAAAAAAAAAGTTTCTCAATCTAATTTAAAAAATACGGTCAGCGAAAAATTGGCTAACTTTTTTAAGAGACAAATATGAGGTCACAAATCTAAATTAACCAAATACTACTTCCATCCTATTGCATTGTCCCCTTCCGACTTTGAATAGATAGATGGTCAATACTAACCATTAATCTTTCCAAATATATGTAAGGCACAATGTCAAAGTTGCCATATTTGTTTGTCAAAGTACCCACTTTTATATCATTTCTTTGACACAGTTTTCAAATACTGTATGATGGGAGAAAACTGTGGTTGATGACCTATGTCAAAAGGTTACGATATAAATGGATGGAGGGAGCACTACAAAATAAATAATGAGTATACTAGTATGCATAACCAAAGTGAAAGTTATTATTAGGTACACAACATACATACTGTCAGAAGTAGAGAAAAGAAGTGCACATTCAATAGTTAAATCACAAGTAAGCCGTTTCGCAACATAACTATGACTCTATGAGAAGTAAACAAACTGCAAAAATGACATCATAATTACATAGTAAACCTAACTTATAAGCTAGGGCATATAAATGCTAAAAAATACCTTTCTAGCTGATACTCGGCATTTGTAGCAGCTCTGAATTTAAGGCCAGCTCCCCGATCTGGACCAGCTATCGTAAGCCTATCATCCTTTAGCGGTTCATCATCCTCTGGAATATACGTTTGTGTATAATCATGTCCTGCAAAACAGAGTTAACCATTTAGAATGAAAATAGTGGGTCAAAAATTATGACAAAACAGGTAAAAACTTTTAGGTTTTTTCTACGATATACTCTTGGGTTTTTCCGGATTCTACAATAAACCCTCGCCTTTTCAAAAACACACAAAATACCCCTAAACTCGGTAAATTGTTCTACAAATACACTAAATGCTAAAATTTTACAATTTTAAATATTATATTTGGGCGGTTTTAGTTGATTACTCATCTAGAATACGCAGAGCAATCAATATAAACCTTATTTACTCGTCAATGTACAATTTTTGTGACAATATTTAACCATTAAAAAACACGAATTTGGATATTTGGGGTATATTAGGAACTAATCTGGGAGTTCAGGGGTATATGAGATGTTTCTTCAAAATCGAGGGTATATGATAAAATTCGGGAAAACACAGGGGTACACCATAGAAAATCCCAAACTTTTACCACCCTTTTTGATAGAAAAATAAGATATTATCAAATATTTAAATCATTAAATGAGCAAAAGTGGTAAACAGGTACTCATATGGAAACACTAATAGATCCCCTATTTTGTTGTATAAAACGCTATGAGAATACAGAAACACCTTAAAAGCACTCGTTTTGCCTTTAGCCCGCAAATAAGTTACAAAAAACAACCCCTTCCCCAAAGATGAGCAAAAAAATGTCTATTGCCAGAGAAACAACAAGAGCACTGTCTAAGACACCTACTCCAGAACAGTCCAGAAGTCGTATGAAAGAAAGAAAACTGTCTTGGAGAGTTCTGTAAAAATAATGCTGCAAATGTAATTGACTATATCCTAAAGCTGAGAGACACACACACACACACACACACACACACACACACACACACACACAAAACTGAAATCCCATAAACGGAAAGATTTGAAATCTGGAAAGAGAAAATTACAAATGTGAACAAAGCATGAGCATGCATCAGTCAATGTCAAACACCTTATCGGCTAAGCATAGACTAAAAGCATTGAAAATAAACCCCCTCCCCCCCAACAAACACACACAAATGAATGTCAATAATTTGATTTGGTGCTCTAGCTAAAGTTCTCGCTTTTTCTCATCAAAAGGAAACCCTAAGATAAACTAACCGGAAGAATAAATATCCTCGTCTTCAATATCAAGTTCTTCCAGTGCTCCGATTCCAAAACCAGCAGCAAACCTTCTTGCTGTAAGCATGAAATACAACTCATCAACTTAATTCTGAGGACATTATTCACACAATGACAGATAGGTGAGGAAATCCAAAAAAAAAAAGAGAGAGAGCTAAAGAAAAGTACACTTGGCAGGTACAAGTTCCTGTTTCGATGAGAATGGTTGTCGAAATCCAATGTCATTGCTCCCAGATAAGCGTGATCTTTTAGCTTCTGTAAATGAAGCAAATTACTTGAGTTTCAGTCCAAAAGAAAACAGCATGACCAAGAAAGCTGCAATTGATAATATCACATACCTCTGAATTCGGGAGCATGCTTGTATGGATCATAACCTAAACCATGCAAATCTTGCTTTGGCTGACGAACATATACCTAAAAAAAGTAATTAATAAGCCAGTTAATATGCTACCTCACCATAAAATGAAGTATATATACAGAGATCGCAGACAAGCAATATCAACTATGTATAAGCCCAAGGGTTAGATATTTTATCTTTGAATTATAATGTGCTGGGTTGGGTGATCAGTAGACCTGGCAAGGAAAGTTGTTTGGTTCTTATACTTTAAGGAGTGCATCAGTGACCATTGACCAAATCTTGGTTGAGATCTATCTTCTTTGTTCCTCATCCAACCAAATTAAAATATCACTAAACTATCACTGATATCTTCAGTTGAATATTGACACACATTAAATAATTGTTGATTATCTTGACGCGAAAATACATTTAAACATATAGCACCAAATTAAGTGGATGAACTAATTATCTATGGAAAATTATCAAGTGACGATACAAATAGCAAGTGGAATGACTTACCGGGGTGATCTGTGCATCAGTAGCAGGTTCCTCAATAAGGTCATCCTCACCATCTGTTACAGGCTCACAACCAGCCACATGTCCACTTTTAACACTAGATGAAAAGGCTAGAAATGCTTTTCTTGCTTCCCGGCGAACTTCTAAAAAAAACAAGGTAAAAGAAGAAACAAAAAATTCTTAGACAGCTTCAATTTGGATCAGAATGAAAATACTTTTTTTACGGTGGGGAGTTTGAGATAAGGCTAGAGATCACTTTACAAAGCATAAGAACACAACACCCATTAAGTGAGTGCGCAACAGATATGAAGAGAGGCGGTATAACTTAAGTTTTCTGTTATGCTCAAAGGAAGAGCAGGACTATCAATGAAAAGAATGGATTAAAGTCCATTTATTCCGCCCCAGAAATTAAAAAGGAGAGAGAATAAAGCAATAAAAGGTAGTGTTCACAAACAGACTCGGAATATTGATCCTTATTCCTTATTTTATTGCATCTTATTGTTTTATGTTTAATATTCTACTCAAGTCTTTCCTTCGCCCGTTTACACAAAGTTCTCAGTATGAACTACAAATTCTCTGCTCACAAAGGGGTTGTCATTTGAAGAATATTATGGAGATAGAACTATTAGAAAAATACAAGGGTGAAAATATCAAATGCCAAACGCAAAGCATGATCAAGAGTAATAGTAATAGTAAGTAAAAGATATATAAAGGATAACACAGAAATGATTGAAGCCTTTTCAAAATTAAGGACAACAGCAAAATTATGAACCTCATAAAGTCGCTGAAATGTATCCTATTCGTAATCAATATGACATCTCATGTATAGAACAATTGTGCCGCATCTTATATATGATATTATTGCTTCTACATGCCATCAGTTTTTTTTTAAGCTGCTACATAAATTGGAGTTACTCGAGATAGGCATTTCACTGCGATTGGCCCTTGACTTATCTTCTTTTTGGAGATAAGATCACTCATCATAGCTTGACAGCTTAATTATCCTTTTCTTTTTGGTGTCACCCCTAGTGCCATTTAGTCAATAGCCTCACTTACTTACCAAAACAAAATGCATCAGAAGTGAGACATTATTTACGGTTTAAAATGTAAAAAGACAAGAATAATCATATCAGTCTCAAGTCTCAACATAAGCAAATACACAAAGCTAGGTTCCGTATGTGCCGCTAGCTGACACTGAAAGTATGGATATATTACATATAAAATATATTGGGATATATCAAGGAGCTTTCAGGAACAAACCCTTGATCGAATGTGAAGATGAATCCTTTATAGATCGTCCTCGTCGCCATCCCATTTTCATTAGCAACTTCACACCTAAGAGAATACATAATTTCAGCTCTATGTGATTAGCACAAGACATGCTTGAAAGAAAATTTACTTTTAAGAGAACAAACCGATAGATTCTGAAGCAGGAGCAATTAACTCATCGGGAACAGGACCGGGAATGGCTGAAGGCCTGCCAACACAAACTCTTTTATAAGCCACAAACTTTGCAATCTGTTTACATTTTTATGGAGTACTTCTACTAGTTAAGGATGTTGCACCAAATATCGGCAAAACAGTAACAAACAAGAGGCATGAACAAAATGAGAGTATTACCAAGCTAATGTAACCAGCCACTTAAAAAAGTACACTGTAGAAAAGAGGAGTAACATGTTATTTTTAAACTAACAAATAATACTCTATAGAAGATTCTGCAACTAGTTTACTGATTATAACTTATTAATAATACTTTTCCGCTCTGCTAAGTTGTTCATTGATTATTAGAGGTAATACTTCAACAGCAAATTTATTTTCAAAAAGTTACGAAAAGTCAAATAACTGATGGGAAAAAAAACTCCCAAAAGAATAAGGATCACATATACTAATCTTACAGGAGAGAGGAAAAAAAAAGGTTTAACAATTAAAAGAGAGAGAAACCAAAAAAAAAGGGGTTTAGCAACTTAACAGATCCTTACTGTTTTGGAAGAAAGAAATGAAATTTACAGGAAATCAGTTCAAATGTAGCAGGAGGCAAGTCAAGGAAACCACATGAATCTGGTTCTGGCAGAAAGATACATCCAGTCCAACAACTGTAGCAAATGACTTCGCTATGAATTTATGACATTTATAATGCCACTTAAAGAACGTAGCCAAACAATACTTACAAGTCTTTACGTACAAAACAACCACATTTAACTAACTGGTTTTGCAAAACCAAAGCTCAAGCCAATAATATAACTTGAACACAGCCTCCACTTTATATCCCCCTATGGGAAGACACGAGGGTGGATGTAGTCATATACACAGTTAACAAGAGTAATAAAGGGCAACAGAGCACCTCTGATTCTGCTGCTTCTCCGCTTCCTTTCGGGCTAGCTCTGCAGCTGTAAATCCAAAGGTATCGAATTGTGATGATGTTCCCAGCAAATTACCTTCCATTTCCTGTATGTGAAAAAAATTAACAATTTTAAATTAAAAAAAAAAACTTCAAATGAAAACCACAAGGAAAACAAACAAACATTAAATGAAATATACTTCTCAGAGATTGACTCATAACATTCTTTTTGTTTAACCCCAAAAACAAATACACTAGATTACCTTGTATTCTTTGGGGGTGTATGTACTATGGTTAGAGAAGACGTAAGTGATTCGAAAGGATAAGAGATATAAAGCTTAGATGAATCATTGGAGAAAACCCTAGCAAAGTAGAATAGAGGCAAGCACGCAATCCGCCTGGCAAACCCCTTTAGAGAATACTATAGAGCACGCTTTACAAACATACACTATTATTTCCTTGAAAAGTTCTAATCAGGTACGATTGAAAAAGATAGTACAGGATTGTCAGGGATTGTAGAAAGGCTCGTTCAGGATCATACAAGCCTCATTTTCTTCTAATTTTGGGACATTATTTGCTTTTCTGTACTTGCAACTCAAAACTAAAGGTATATGTAATAATATATTAATATGATTATAGAGATTTCACTTTATTAGATAGACTTTCAAGAGTTTCAACATTATATCATAGTAGTATCATACAGATTATACCAAAATCTTTGCAGAAGCTAAAATCTGACAATCCTCGATTCGATCTTGAGATAACACGCCATCTCAATCCAAAGTTGGATCTCAATCCTAACAACCCCACTGTACTGACAAAGTAGGGATAAACTTATCTCATTTCTTATACTCCCTCCTATTCTCAATAAACTTTCCCCTTTCCTTTTGGCACAAGGATTAAGAGAGTGAATATGAACCACACAAACACACTACCCCACATAGAATTAAATTTGGACCACACAAAACTTCCTGAAAGGGGAAATAGGGAAGATAATCTGAAAAAGGAAAGGGGGAAAGTTATTGAGAATAGGAGGGAGTACAACATAGGTGATACCAGCGTAGGCCTGGAGCACTGGAGTCAATTTGGTGATGTAGCCAATTTTTTGCTTTTAGTTTCAGGGACTTCACGAATTGGAAGTTATAAATGAGACAAGTAACATTAAAACAGTTCTCCATCAACTAGTCAAACAAAATACCTGATTACAGTCAAACAAACAGCCCGTGTATATTTTGTGAAATACCCAAGTAACCCAACTATAACAAATTAGCAAAGGAAAACAATTCTGAAAGTTTATTAGACATGGCCGCGAAAGAAAAAGGAAAGCAGCAACACTGTTCAGCAGAATGCATAAAAGTAACATGAAATCAGGAAAAAAGATATGACATACAGCTTTCTCATCTTCATCCCAAAAGTCCATAACACTTTGCTTTTTAACTTCACCTCTGGTCTTCCGAGATGACGAGAAGGATTGTGGAGTCCAGCCTGCACAGTAGTTCATATATAAACGAAGGTCCACAAACAAGCAAAAATAAAAATGACTCTATGCATAATTCATTTCATACCCTCCTTCGATCCCACTGTATTATAATAACCAGCTGAATATCCTCCAGTAAATGCTCCATGAAATCTTCTTTTCCCATCTTCATCCCTAACCTTAAAACAACATAAAATATTTTTAAGAAAAAATGGGCAAGACTAAATTATCTATATCAAATATAATATCTGTAATACTATTCCACAAAAGCAAAGTAAACATGGCAAAAACATAAGGTGCCAATTTGACAGTCTGTATATGATGTGTTACTTCGACTCGTTGCCAATGGGGCCACACCCTTGTCTCACACAACACTCGATATGCTTATGGAGCATGCACCCGACCCTTACCAATTCAGCAACTCTCCTAAAAGTATAAACAAGAAAAAGTAGAGACAGAGTGTGAATAAAGCATTTAATAAATGACACCGATTGTAAGCTTTACATCTTGAACATCAACTATTTCACTCAAACGACTAAATATTTCAATTTCATAGATATATTTTTATTTCATACATGTGTCCCCGCATCCATACCTTCATGGCTTCATTTAAACATAGAGTTCATGCCTGAAAATTAGAGTCATGCAGAGCACAGCCTTTAAGGGAGGAGTAAGTCTCCTATAAAACAGCTTTACAATAAAATATTGTAAAACCATACAACAAAGACCTTAATGCCCTTATCATAGAAAAGTGGTGGTTTGTGGAAGTTATTTTAGTGGTGTTATTAAGGTAAAATATCACTTGGTTTTACTATAAAACTTGTGTACAACGGTTTTATATAAGAATTATTGTTAAGGGAGAGGGGGGGAGATATTTATATGTTAAAATCATTACAAAAACTTGATGCTAAATGGAAAACTATTACAAACACAAAAAGATAACAAGATTAGCTCTGAATTAGAAGCAATTCCAAAGAGAGTGAAGTTAAACATGAAGTCTCATGTACGACGGTCTCTCAATAAGATCTATGTGAGACCTCTCACGTGATATGGGTAGTTATTAATTCATTTATCCTTTTTCCCTTTTTTGTTAGTATCTAGTGTAGTAAATCGTATGTCTCACACTAATCTGGTTGAGACACAGTCTTTCAGTAGACTTGTTACACTATAAAACCATTCTCGGCACCTGACAGTAATTGACAGAATGTCCAATCAAAAAATTCTAGGACAATACTAAGGCCGAATGAAACCCAAGAAATTCATTTTAGCAAACAGGCCATGACCATCAGGATAGGTGGTTAGAATATTAACACCAAAAAGTCGAAAACAATAACTTGTCTGAAGGCAGTCTGATACGCTTGTGCTAATAATGACTTGATAGCACTTTGCCAATAGGACACAAGTAGAGTTTAAAACCCTATTTGGAATCAGGGTCCCCTTATTCGTAAAAAATCAATGTTACAGTAGATAGCCTGCATGGTAGTTCACTCCATACTAACTTGTAACAGTGTGATACACTGATAATAATACACAGTACCTTTTTAACCGGGTATGTTAATTACGCCAGTTCGTAAATTTGTATGAACGAGACTGTTTGATAAGCTTTGATTCTTTTAAAGGCTTTTTAAGGATTAAAATAGAAATTACAGAGTACTATATAACCTTTTAAAGGATTTGTCAAGGATAAAAATTCAAAACAAGTTTGTTAAATTATCATAACCGTCTCATGACAACCTAAGTTTTTGCTGCTTTGGATGCTTCGCTACCATTTCTTTTCTGTTTTAGCACAACGTAGAATATTTGCTCTTCTCTTTCAATTTTTTCCCCTATCTGCACCACTTACTAATTCCCTAGCTTTGTCTTATTCTACATAAAATTCACCCAAATTGATACACAAACTCGAGTGCAACAATTTGCGATATGTAAGGGGATAGCACGAATCCGATTCCTCCATTTAAAGCTTGAGGGACTTCAACTCGATTATATAAATCACTTCCCAAATCTTCCGAGCTACAACTCGCAACAGATAAACAACCCCCGAAATTCTAATCATGCCTCCAAACTCAAACTAACGATACGACATCTAATCATCCAGGTTTGCAGAGATACTGAACGCAAACATTCACCAACAACAATTTCAACAGTAATTTGCAGTGACATATTACATAATCTCACACACACAACAATCCCTGAGATGAAATTCGCCAACAATGAAGCTAAATAAACCCTAATTAATCAAAACTAAAGAAACTTAAATCATCGATCAATTGCACTATATACTACACTTCGAAATTGCAGTAACATCATCAAATACGAAATAATATCATTCAGAAACCCTAATTGACCGAAAGTATAGAAAAAAAAAACAATAAAATTGGGGAAAATAAAAAACCTCTTGTTTCCAGGAAGGAAGAGTACGAAGTTGAGAAGAAGCTTCAGCAAGAGCTTTCTTCTTACGAGTGGTAGAAGTTTCTTCTTCGTTCAGTATCGGTGTTCCAAAGTACACGAAATCTTCTTCGTCGGAATCCATTAATGGCGGTATCAAATGGTGAAGAAGCTGAGAGAAGAATGAAAATATTTCGCAGGTGGTGGTGTTTATTGGAAAGTAAACCGTTGATTGGGAACACGATAATTTAAAGCGTGAACCGCCATTTTAATGATGCTTCTTGCATTATGAACTGCGTATAGAAGAGTGGCCAATGTGGCGAGCTAGCTCGGTCCGGCCTGTTACATCAGACCCAACTATAATGGCCCGATCAGCTCCTTTACTGGGCCGGACTAGTGTCACCTTTTCTATGGCCTGATATGACTACGATAATAAAAAAAGGTCGTACTTCTTCACATACGAAATTTACTCTTTCACGTACACTTTTTATAATTTTACCCTAATCATTTTTTTTTCACTCGCTCGCTCAAGTAATTTTTTTCATCTCCCTTCCTCTCGCCTCCTTCCCCTTCACCTCCCTCCGTTTGGATCAATATGCATAGTAATGAATTTAATGTCTGAACTTGCAATAATGGCGTCAAACTGCATCGCAAAACGCATCGTACACAATACCAAATTGTAGGTTTACAAGTCTTGCAAACGTTGCAGTAGTGCTTTAACGTTTAGATATCAATTTAGTACTATCACCCAATGTTACTGCATAGTATCTCCCGAGATAAAAATGACTGGATTTTCGGTACTTAGATGACATTGTCRTCGGATTTGTTTGATAGTAAAAATCTCTTCCTCGAATCGACTACTTGGTAGAATAACTTGATCCTGCAATCATTTYRGACGATAAACCCKAATAGATAATTGAAAAACATATTAATTTTACTAGTTGATTAACCCTAATAATTTTAATAAAATATATTAATAATTGAGAAACAAGTAAATTACTTCAGTAATTGTATGGTCCATTTTTAAAGTTCTAGAGCATTTAGATTCGATTTTTAAGGAAAAGAGTAATATAAGAGATAATTTGTTTAGTTTTAGGAAAAAAGGGTATGTCAGGGAAAGTTTATGAAAAAATGTAAGTGAAATAGTAAAATTCGTATGTGAAAAAGTAATTCCGTAAAAAAAATAACTTTCCTATAAGACCGTCTTATAGTATAGGACGAGCCTAATAGGAGAGGGTAGCCCATTAAAAGAAGAAATATGTATATATCTATCTATCTATTTATATTAATAAAGAAAGTTTTTTTCGAGCGAATAGAGAGACTCCAACATTTGCAAAACAACTCAAAAAATAGATAATGGTAAATAAAACCCTAAAAATAACTATATAAAAAAAATCCTATAAATAACTAGAAGTATATCAAAAAAAATATGTTATAGGGACGTGAAGTTGTTGAGTACTACTCCGATGTATTTGATTTGTTCGTAAACTACAATTATTACCTAAATGTGCATATATAATCCTTTTATATTGTCTCATCGTTTACCAAACATGATTCTTATTGTCTCATCGTTTATCAAAACATGATTAGTCTACACTCTACATGTTTGTTGTTCTTTCTGCTCTTATTTTTTTGTTCTCTAATTAATAAACTGCGTGCCCTTTGATTTGGTTTTGCAGGTGATATATTGCCCCATTGATTTTCGGATTTATCTCTTGCAGTAGACTTGCAGGTTTGATGCTTTAAAGCTTTCGTTTTATCATCCATTGTTTCATATTTATTAATTGTTTACTATTACTATTTCTATTTCTATTTTGCTTATTTGTAGATCCTTAGAGTCTTTTGTTAAAAGGGTGCAAGAATTGAATCATGTTTTCTGGTCGATTAGGTGGATGGAAAGCTAAAAAGCTACAAAAAAAAACGATGTTCTTGTATGTTATTTGTTGTATTTATCGATCGTTACATCATACTATGGTTATTTTGTGGTTTTGATCAATTTTGTCAAATAAGCCCGAGCATGGTAGCAAGGCTCAGTCTGTCACGGCGAAAGACGAGAAGGAGCGTCATTAAATACTTTGTTGTGAGATTCATGGAATTGATTAATACGTTATCTATGATTTAGTTAGTATAAAAGCCAAAGGATTGCGAAATTGCATAATATAATAGCATATATGGAGTTGTAAATTGTATTGAATGCCATCCATATTACATTATTACTGTACACGAAAATGGAATATAATGGACACACCATGGACGTACCCTAAAAACGCTAATGCAATCGTGTTAAAATTCGATAAAAAAAGAGCTCTGCTGGCACTATATCAGTGGAAACGAGTAGAAAAAGGCGGGTAGTGCAAACCGAAAATAGGATGAACCTTAATTGATAGGTAAAATGAAAAAAAGAGAGTGAGAAGAACCAACAGAGTGTTTGATGTATCGGATCTTCTAAAGCTCAAAATACACAAAAATAATAATTTTCTGACTTAAGATCACGTAAAGACCAATAATTCACATGCAGACAACAACACTATACGTAGTATATATTTTAGCTTTTGATCACTATTCCTTGGTTGGAGTACTTTCTTTTAACTCAAAAGTGGTATGTCACTAATAATTTACTCTATCACCATCTCTCCCAAGTTTTAGTATAATAATAACACTAATTCTTATTTAAGACGTCAACTACCCGTCTTAACCTTAAGACGGATAGTTGTCTCTCACATACTTGGAAGTGGGGAGTCAAGTGGATGGAAAATGGGTATATCCATTTCCCATCCACTTGCAAGTGTGTGAGAGGGCCACTATCCGTCTTAAGGTTAAGACGGATAGTGACCGTCTTAAGTAAGACGGATTGTCATCATTATAGTATATGCGAATTTTATACTTTTATGAATTATTTAAGAATGGAAAATGTAAAATATGTTTATATGTTTTCTTACCGCGTATGGTTAGGAAATCCCCATATATTCAAGTATAATTAAGATGGTTATGAACGATTCTACAAGTTGTAACACCCAGAGGTCCAAACTTAGGGTCGGGAGCGGTCACTCACGATAGCCTGTCAGGCAGTGTACATGGCTCACATATCAACACGGGTCCTTTTCAGCGCATTTTATCCTCACTCATGCACATCCCGGGAACCTTCCCAGGAGGTCACTCATCTTAAGACTACTCTGTTGATATGAGTAGTACTTTCAATTCCCTTAAGCACTAGTCATATTTAAAGCCTATCAATATATCTCTTTAAGGGGGAACCCCACCTGAATAACGTTTTCAGTTCAGTGGAGTATTACACAAGTAGCATGTCATACGAATGAATCGTTCTCGAAATTAAGAAATTAATAACGTTTTAAGTATAATTAAAATTATTAAAAAGATTCTAACAAGCGGCCCATGCATCACACGGGCATTAAATCTAGTCTGACATTCGTGCGTTGCAACGGGGTAATTAACTTAGTTATAATTTTACATCCTATGTCTAATTTTGTTTACATGTGATTAAAATAATTTTTTTAAATAAAAT
>VHZZ01022798.1:1241-14044 GCA_009801015.1 Silene noctiflora | reverse complement strand
ACTAAGCATCCAATGTTTCCACCTTGGTTGGTCTTGAATTTGGGCTTAACTTTGCATTTGACTCCATGTTGCATTTTTATTCTTTGATCCAACACTAATTCCATGCAAAACCTATGCAACATGCAACACTTGGTCCAACACTTACTTATTTACTTAGCCTTGTACTCTAGCCTTGCATAATTAGTAGATTTTAGCTTCTAGAAGCTCAAATACCTACAAAACATGTTGAAACAAGCAAATGCAACTAGAATAACAATACTAGCTCAAAAACACTATGATAAGTGCTAAATGTCAAGTAAAGTAGAGCTAATCTAAGGGGCAAAAATGAGTAAATTAAGCACTTATCATTTGCATTTGACCCATTACTATAAAGTTGATTTGTTGCATTAAATGGTTTAGGCATGTCGATTTGTAGCTCGCTCTGAGTTTGAATATCGTTCAATTAGTGTCCTTTATGTTTCATGTTTTTTGCTTGCTTGGGGACAAGCAAGAGTTTGGTTTGGGGAGGTTTGATGCGTGCCTTTTATATGCATTTATTGTTTTACCTTGCATGCATTTCTATGCATATTGAGTAGCGATTAGATACTATTCTCCCTCGAATTGGCTACTTTGGGTTATTTTGTAATCTATGCAGGTTGCGGATCCAAGTGTTTAGCAAACGAGCCAAGACCTGCCTTTGGAGCTGCAGTTTTGATGTTGGCTGGAAGTAGGCTTGCAAACTTTTGCTTCGGCATGCGTGGAGACATCTCGAGAAGTGCTGGAGTGAAGTCAGTGCAGCTGTGCTGATGTTTGAGTCGATATACTGACTTCTATAGTCGATCGACTGAGGTAGCTTTGACGAAGTTTGAAGATGATGTTTTAGTTGATCGACTGGGATTATCAGTCGATCGACTTCTGAACTTGTTAATTCGACCCATTTAGCTTTTATTTGTGGAAAGTTTTGGACTACTAGGATTAAAAAGAGAATTTTGTAAACTTGCTAGGTTACGTTTAACAGATTGTAACTTTTCTACATTGCTTCTTCTCAAAGAAAACCAGATCTAGCTTTTTTTGGCAATCCTTCCTCTCTACTTTTCCGAACTCGGTAATTGAATTAACCTTTATTCTTTTTATTTAATCATCGCTTTACTCTTATCTCTCTCTCCTTTGGTTATTCGTTTTATATCTGATTATTTCTGTTATTCCTTAATCATGAATTTTTCTCTAATTTCTATCACAGTTATCGTTTTCATTGTTAAGAATATGCGTAGCTAATTTGTTTACTAGGATATAGGGGATCCATGAATTTATGACGATTGTTGATTAGGTTCTAGATTAGTCTTTTATTTTATGTTTATGTTGTTAATTGTAGCATCAAATCGCGATTAGTCAGTTAATTCGCATGATTGATTAGTTGAACCGGTAAACTTCGACCTAAGATCGAAAGCCTGGTGAGAGTTAGACCTACTACAAACAATAGAGTGCCCTAATAAGTTGCGAAAGCCCGTTAGAAGTACTCTAGGGTGATTAGCGATCCGATAGGACCTTTTCATGACCCCTTAGACCGATATTTGAGACTAACCTGTAACTGAGACTAACCGCTAGACATTCATGGTGACCCGACGATCCTAGTTTCCTTCTCCTTATATTTTTATACGCTTTGTTCTTATCTTATTCCTTTTTCCTTCCTTACTTTTAGTTTAGAAATCAAAATCAAACAACCTCGAATTTGTTACCAGAAGAACTACAATTTTGCAAATAGAACATTTTAAGTCTCCCTGTAGATTCGACCCCGACTTTCCCTAACTATATTAGTTAGAGACCTTTGGGTTATCTTTGGTAGGTGTTCGATTAGCCTGTCACACGCCCTGAACATTCTTATATTCTTCTTAAAGTTACCGATGTTATATAACATGTCACTTTTTTTTTCCCAAAAATACTTGTTGTTAGATGCCGTGAAAAAAGCAGTTTGTAAAGGCGATAAAGAGGAAAGGATTGTCAATGTTTCATTAGAATCTCATCGCTTTGCATACTTTGAAGGGAGGGGAGGTTGCTTTGATTAAATATTTATTTGTCAATGATTTAGAATTTTTTTTTTGTATATCTTTCATATTTATAGGAAACCTGTTGGAGTATTCAAATTCCCCTAGATAGGGACAACAATTTTGGAAGTCCAATAGTCTTTAAATGTAAGATTTTTTTTTTAAAAAAAGCAAGAACTTATTAGAACATGTTTGATATCAAGATTAGATTTAAAATTGTAAGAAGCACTTATTATAACATGTTTAATATCAAAGATTAGACGTAAACATGATTTCATTTGTTAAATGTGGATCAAATCTTTCATAGACAACCATCAGTACTTTATAGTGCCAATGCCCCGATGAAATGTTTGGAGTGATTCTAGCTCTGAAATTGCATCTTGACTTTGTCCCTTATTTAGAGACTCTTCTAGGATAAAAACGGTATCAATTGTGTGTGTTTCTTATAGTGATTTTTTTTTGAGTTCATTAGGCACTGCATCAATATAAGTTCCTTGGGATACAGTGCACGAAGCGTCGCGTGCCGTAAAGTGGTTTTCAGTTGTTCTTAGGAGTTTTGCACTTTTATCAATATGGGAGAGTATTTTTTGTACTTCAGTTGCATATTTTTTGAAGTACCCCTACCACCCTAAAACAAGGAATAAGTAAGACCTCGTTCTTTCCACTTATTAGAACTGAACTGAATTGAATGGAGCTGAACTAACCTGAACTAAACTGAATTGAATTTAATGGTTGTAATTTTGTTTGCAATCGATTCAACCATCAAAACAATATAATAACAAGAATTACATTGTGATTGACACTCAACATATATAAACGGCCGAATCAAATAAAGATACGATAACATGCACCTGAAACGTCAACGATCGAAATATCTTGGGGGACCATGCACGAAGCGCGCGGTGCAACCAACTAATAACACTTATAAGTGAATGTGATAATGGTAACTGATTCTTAAAAGTGGGATTTAATTTTATGTTTTTCTTTTGGGTGTTGATTTTCGCAGTACGCATTTTACTCATCACAGTACATGTTTGACAATTTTAGCCTTCTYATTTCACCCTCATTTYACAAATCTACGTTACTACGTTCAAAAGAAAAAGAAAATGAAAAAACCACCCCCCAAAGTAACCACAACCACCACTACCACCGTTGACCACCTGCCATCACCGTCGGTGACCACACTACTCCACTCCCTTCGCGCAACCGCCCTTCACCTTCCCCCTACCGGCGACGACTGCTCCTTTCTCACTCACTTATTCCCAAAGGCAAACCTAGACCGCACTCTTCTACTCTTCATGCCCGTCACCTGAACTCGCCCCATCGTCGGCGACGACACCGTCTACCACGAAAACCTCCGTCTGCGTCGTTATCCCCTGCCGCCCTCCACACAYGTCACCATCCTACCACCACAAACAACCCATAGACAATCATTTTTAATTAACACAAACCCTAAATTAATAAAAGAGTTCAAAGAATTGAAAGGAAAAKAATTAATTTGATTTATAGTTATGCAATAAACGAATTAAAACTTGTTTTAATATAAATTATCATTCATAATTAAATAAATCTGTTTACTTTGGTTGATAATTGAAATGCGGCAGGTGGTAGGCTAGGGAAAAAAGAATTAGGTTGGTTTTTTTGGTTAAAGGGTATGAAATGAAAAACTGTGGGTAAAAAAGTACTGAATTGAGTAAAAAACGTACTACGAAAATAAATTACGTTTCTTTTTTATAAAAAAAATGGAAAGTTGGGAATGAGCGGGGGAGTTGGCACATGGGTGTAATATAAGAAATGTACTCTATAAAAGAAGGAAGAACTTTTACGGTGTATCCTATGTTTTTCCAAACTAACATATTCCCTCGATTTATAATAAACATCTGATATATGGACGAACTTACGTATTTGGGATGCGTAATTAATTGAAACCGCCCAAATATAATATTTGAAATTGTAAAATTTTACAGGATTTAGTGTATTTTACAATTTTTTTTTGAGACGAGGGCTATATAAAAAAAAAAAAAAAAAAGCGAGTGTCTGATAGTGTGTCGAAAAAGAGAGGCGGGAAAAACAGCAAGGCAATTAGGCAATTGCAGTGCAGAAAAAAAAGAGACGAAAATGGCGCCACTGCCGCAGAGCTCTCAACAATGGGTGGAGAAATAGTATGATTATATTTATATTTATTTATATATGTATTTTTATATGTCTGAAATTGGTTAGAATTGATTAGAATTGAATTGATAATAATCCGTATGTTGCAATTGAAATGACAGCCGACCAAAGCAAGTGAAGGATGTAGCCCATCAAGATGAAGTCATTAGAGTCCTCACCAACACCCTTGAGACTTCTAATGTATGTATTCTTCATTTATCCAATTTCATTTTTTTCTACTTTTTATGCAAAACCCTAATTTTGAATGAATGCTGTTAGTGTCCGCACATGCTGTTTTACGGTCCGCCCGGTACTGGAAAAACTACCACTGCCCTCGCCATTGCTCATCAGCTTTACGGGTGGGTTTTATTCTTTTACTGCTGATTGCTTTCAGTCTTATGCCAAAATTGCAAATAAAGAGTATATATATAAACAGGGTTTACACTACTATTGTTTTTACAGACCAGAACTCTACAAGTCTAGGGTACTGGAGCTCAATGCTAGTGATGACCGTGGCATTAATGTGGTTCGTACAAAAATCAAAGATTTTGCTGCCGTAGCTGTAGGTGCCCAGCGATATGGGTATTTTATTCTTCCTTTATCTCTTTTTTCCACTGGATTCACTATTTTATCAAGCCATGTTCATCTCATTTCTTAGTACGCATTTTTCAGAGGCTATCCTTGTCCACCTTTCAAAATCATAATCTTAGATGAGGCAGATTCAATGACTGAAGATGCTCAGGTAATCAAATTTTTTGTCAATTTAATTATGTGAAAACGGTGGAATAAGTTTACATGTTATAACCACCATTCGTGTTGCAGAATGCCTTGCGTCGAACAATGGAAACTTACTCTAAGGTTACAAGATTCTTCTTCATTTGTAACTATATCAGCAGGTTGGTCATTTATTTGACATTTTTGGCCGATTTCATTATTCAACCTCATGGCTTCAGAAGGTGTAATAATAGTAGTAGGACCATAATGAACAGACTTTTCACAGCATATTGAAGGAGAACCTTGTTGATATAAAGGTAGTTGAAAAGGATTGTTGGGGTTTGTTCTATAATAAAAATGTCGGCATGTAATATGTTATAACTGTAAAAGTGTAAAGCAGCATTTGTGAACTCCAGTTCTCTCCTATAGTAGTTGTAGTCATCAATGAGAAGTCTGTTACCTATGTAGTGTTACACTGATATTTTTGCAGGATCATTGAACCATTGGCTTCAAGGTGTGCCAAATTTAGATTTAATCCTCTTCCTGAAGAAGTAATGAGAGGTCGTATTCTGCACATATGTAATGAAGAAGGCCTCAATCTGGATCCACAGGTGGCGTATCTAATCTTTTGATGCTATTGTGTCATCCCTAATACCGCCTTTGTCTTATTGACCAATACCTTATGAAACTGTATTATGATTTATGAAGGCTCTTTTAACCTTAAGTTCCATTTCCCAAGGTGATCTTCGTCGGGCCATTACATATTTGCAGGTAACTTAAACTTCACCTGTTCTATAATTTGAGATACATTGAACATCGAATGGTTACATTCTGCCATTACCTTGTATCACATTCCTAGTTAGTCATTAAGCTGTACATATAATTGTGATAATGAGGATATGATTGATTGCTTAAGTGCTTTAACTCTAGTAAGAGTATTTTGAGTACCTCAAGGTTGATAAATTGGCTCAACAGATCATATTTCTAGTGTTTTGATTTTTATCTGTATGTCTAATTGTGATAATCTGGAGTAAAAATTTGAACCTTTGCATGCCGGTACTAAAAGCCGATGCATATGGCTCAACAGATCATATTGCTAGTTAGTGTTTGGATTTTTAGCTGTATGTCTAATTGTGATAATGAGAATTTAATTGATTACTTAAGTTCTTGAACTCTTGTAAGAATATCTTGGGAACCACAAATTGGATAGTAGAACAGATCAAATTCCTTGTTACTATTAGGATTTTGAGCTGTACATCTAACTGTGATAATGAGGATGTAATTGATTACTTCAGTGCTTATAACTCTAGTGGTCTGATCTTCTTAGGCTAGCTTTTAGCAGATTACTTAGGTGCTTTAGCTGTAGTTGTTTTTTATCTTGTAATGCTAGCTTTATACCTGCATGCGTAACTCTTGTGAAAAAACAGTTTAAGAGAATTCATTGCATGGAAGGATTGATATGCACAAGTTGATAATCTAGATCGTGAAACATTCTTATATCTGTAGTGTAGATCAGAGTAAATTAGCATGACATTATTAAAACCTTCAACATTTACTGTCACTACTCCTAAAAGCAAAATTGAAGAGGGAAACATTCTTCTAATTCTAGGTCATGGCTTATGATGATGTTGCAAACCCTTGGTTACAACTCATAAAAGATAGAGAACATAATGTCTTTTCACTTTCAGTTTGGAAAAGAGGAGAGCAACCTTTTACAAGGTGCTTATCTGCACTAACAACTTCTGAGCAATCTCGTACTCACGATAGGTAAAACTAATAGTAGAATATGTTAAGTAGAACTAAACAGTGAGTTTTGCTGTCAACTCAGAAGATTGTCTGTTCCATATTCCCTTTTTTCTGTTGCGTCTTCTTTCTTACAGCAGAATCAGCCCAGCAAAGCAAAGTCGAATAAACACGAGTAGCCTGTGGATTCTGATTAATTTTTTTTTTTTTTTGGGTTCTAGATACTGATTGGAAGTTAGCATATCATGTTCTGAAAAATTCACGTCCATACTTTTGACCAACCTTAGTACATGATAGCTTGATGGTTTGTTTATCCATGAAGGTTTGATGTTAACTCTGATGACATTTTTCTGACTGTTTTTTCGTACTTAAGCGGTGTCCTTGGTCTGCTGTCCTTAGCAATCACTTTCATGACTGAAATAATCGGTTGCTTCATGAACAGGGTGCTGCTCGCTTATATGGATCAACCATATCCTCCGAGGACCTAATTAGTGTCTCTGGGGTATGTTTTACAAAAGATGTTATTCCCTCTCTCTATCTATTTCGCATGCCCTATTCATGTTGTATTATATTCATATTCAAATGCTTGTTCACCTCCTGCATACGACCATCAAAGTGGTTCTATTCTTGCTACATTACTATGCCGTCTTCATAAAGGATTGTCACTTCATCTTCTTGTAACAGAAAATGTTAATTCCGCAGAAACTCAAGTTAGGCATACTTTTTTCCATAATACCCTTTTGGCGTTTTTTTGTTGTTGTAAGATCTTTAAGTGAAGAGTACTTTTGAAATTATAGAAGTTTCATGGAAAATTAGACACATTATATTGGATAAGATCAGTCAGAGTAGGGAGTAGTCATCTGTCATCTTTTTGTTTGTTAATTTTTCCCATTTCCCACTTACCCCTGGCTGACGTGCATTGTTGGGAAAGGGTGAGTTGTGGGAGTATCCCACATTGGTGAAATAAGAACAAATTGGTTTTCAAGTTAAATATGTTAGCTGAGCTGGCTATCGGTTTTAGAATGGAGTTCATTGGGCTTGTAATTGATCTATTTCCCTCTGTAAATATGAGCCTGTGACACTGACACCATGCTTACGTATATTCATGTAACGCCCATTAAAGAAATCCAAGTTGTTACGAATTTTTGGTGTATAATATCTTATAAAAAATACGATACTTATGCTGAGATGATCGACATTTGAAAATATCATGTTATTTAATTCATATTTCCACGACTATACTACACGTTGATTTTGAAAAGAATAGTCGAACAGGCACATTTGTAAATGATATATTTTTTTGAAATAAAAACAGCCATAAGAGCGATCGGATTACAAATATAGAAATCAACTTAATTTCACATCTCAATCTCAAGAAGTGAATAACTAAGGCATGCGTTGAATTTTCTGTAGTTACATTGCTCACTACGTTAAATCATTGACATCTTAATAGTCTGCTACCATGACTTTTAACCGTTATCACATTTGCAACCGATACCTCATTTTTGTACCATGTGCGGCACTGCATCTCAACTCAATTATAAAGGTTTTATAGGTAATATGTTCCCGTATTATGAGGTGTTGTCGAGTCACTGTACAACGACCAATTCTGAGTTAAATCTCAAATTGAGCTGTTAATGTTCCCGCACTTTGACTTTCATCCAATTCCTCTATTTACCATTTTTAGGCATCATCTTTGTCATATCTTCGGTCCTTTTTCTTGGTACCAAACATGAGTTCCTTAATGGACAGGTTATCCCACCGGAGATTGTTCAGAGTCTGTTGGCAGCTTGCAAGAGTGGTAACTTTGACTTGGCTAACACTGAAGTTAATAATGTTATCTCTGAAGGTTACCCAGTGTCTCAGATAATCTCACAGGTCCCCTACATTTGAATTCCACTCTTCTTTACCTATCTGATACTAGACCACATTTAACTTCTCACTGTGACTTTGCAGTTATTTGATCTTATTGTGGGCGCTGAAGATTTGTTAGATGAGCAGAAGGCTAGGGTTTTCAAAAAGATGGGTGAAGCAGACAAGGTAAAATCTTTATGTTTGTCTAATGTTATGGTAGGCTGGATTTGATGTTTAGAGGTTAGGGCAATTGTGCAAAGCTTAGATTACCGACTAATTGCCTTCATAGGAAAATTACACTTGTAATTAAAAAGAGAGAAAAAAATGATTTAATCAATTTACAGCGGAAGGGCCAAGGGGGGTATATGTCGTCATTAAATAATCTATGCCTTGTAGCAGATGTTTCAGATGTGACGTCTACTATTTCATATATGGTGATTATGATCATTCTCATATTAACTTTTCTGTACATTGAATTCAGGTCATTTACCCTCTTCATTTCGGTCGATAACCCTCATTGCTCAATTTTCCGTTGCAGGAAAAAAAGTATTATTTAGAACAATTCTTTGAATTAGAGATAATTCTAGGATATGGTGCAAAACTTGTGATCAACAATGTCATACATGAACACAACTGACTTTGTAGTTGGTGTTTTATAATTAAGTTGATGCACATTACAGAAGGAAGTTGAGGAAGTAGTAATCGTTCATGTTTGCCTGACTGCAGTGTCTGGTAGATGGAGCTGATGAATATTTGCAGCTGTTGGATGTCGCTAGTAACACGATGCGAGCTCTTTGTAACGTGGCTTAAGAATTCAGCTTACTGGCCACCGTTGTGGAATTTAAAAGTTAGTGTTTTGGAGTTTAAAAGTTAGTGGTAGATAAAGGTTGATATTAAAATATGCACAAGTTTTGGACATTAATCCGTGCTACTAGTACATCAAGAATGATGAAGTGGGATCAATTATCTTGTGATTTTTAGAAGTAGATGATGATGTAATTTCTGAGTTAATTTTCTTTCTAAGATTGATTGTTTTCAAAAACAAGTAATTGTCAAGTAATACAGGTATTTGATTGCTTTATCGGACATAGGTGTGCCCAATGACGAAGCTAAGATTTGGCCCAATGGGCCATGGCCCGGGCAGAAATATATACAACCTTTCAGTATTTATAGAGCATAAATTGAATGTGGAGTTGGTAAAGCTTACCTCGTAGAAAAACTAGATTTCATGCCGTGCAACAACTAAATATTGTTTTGTTTTAAGTGAGTAATATTGTTTTGTTTTAAGTGAGTTGTAAAAAAAGTAAGTAGATAATTTGTCGATAGTTAAAGTTAATTGGGATATGTGAAACTCGTTCATCTTACTAAGAGTATGCATAAGATTATAATGTTTGATTTAGTATAGGTTCTCATATGTATGCTAAGAATACGTGAAATGAGATTGTTATCATTTACGATTCTTTTTTAAAGAATTATTATGATTTTATATAAAAGTCTTTATCAAGTTTGGATTTTGAATGTTTATAGATGGCCGTCTTTAAATTTTTTAGGGATATTTTACGGTGTGCTCTCGAGTTTTTCGGTTTTCTATGGTGTACCCCTACATTTTTGAAATTCTATGGTGTATCCCTGAACTCTATACATTAGTCTATACAATGACTTTATTTGTTGTCTTTAATATGTTAGTTTACTAATTGATCTATTAAATCGTTTATTTACCATTCCAATTACTCGATAACCTACTCATGTACTTAATAATTCGTCGAATTACCATTAACCCACCAAATAGTATACGAATCTAACCAAAATTTCATCAAATTTCCATTATCATTTCATGAATCATAACTGAGGTTTTTAATAATAGTTTGTGTTTATTAAAAGTTATTTGTGATGCTTTTCACATAGTATGGTGATACAAAATTAATAAGTCAAATTAAACGTCAAAATACGGTTGTTTGATAATGCTAAAGCTAACGGAGAGTTAAAGAAGGTCATGATAGAGAAATAACTAAGGAGTTTAGGGGTACAATGTAGAATATAAAAAATGCAAGGGTACAACATAGAAAACCGAAAAACTCGAAGGTACACCGTAGAATATCCCAATTTTTTAAGTTCGTCTTAGCGGTTTTGAAGTTGGATGTCTAATACTAATCAAGATCCAACTTCCATTACATAGTAAATATTATGAATAATTGTGTATTTTCATAACGCTATTTTCATTACAAATGTAATACTGGTAATTTTATAATTTTCTCATTAATATTTTTTATTAGATTAGAAATCATATGATGTTTCACTAATAATAATCATTATATCAGATGTAAAAAATAAGAATATAATACTAAAATAATCCGTGTTTGTTCTGTATTAGAATTAGAATTGAAAAGAAATTATTCATTAACAAGTAGACTCCAAATGCAACGCTAGATCAAACTATATAATATTACAGTATTTAACAAAAAACTATTAGTAGCTGCCAATCCTTGATCAAGAAGGAGTGCACAGTACGTGGAATCTATCTATATTAATTAAAGAACACAAATTCTCATYTGTGACGGAAGGTATCCGTCACAAATGAGAAGACGGGCCAAATCTGTACCGTATTGGAGCAAATGGGCCAAATCTGTACCGTATTGGAGCAAGTGGGTAGTGGTGTGCTGATGCAAATGGGGGACAACATACTGTTCACGCATTTATTGCTTATCAGTGTTGTCTTTCTCTTTGCATGGGTTACTCAACCTAAACATCTCATTTGCATGCCATCATCATCTCTACGTTTCTCCCTCCAAAATAAAAATGACAAATTCAAATTTGGCCGCCTAATCTTCATCATTTTTTCATCAAAGCTTCATGAAATCTGTAGCTCAATACTGTGCAATCATCAAACATTCATCAAATCACATTAAACTCACACTAAAAAACAACTTGATTACCATGGCGACGGAGGATCAAACGTGCTTGACACCAACCCAAATAGTAGAGGATGAAATTGTGCTCGATAATTTGGTAATGGATGATGAAATTGTTGAAGTTCAGGATGAAATTGTTGAAGTTCTGGACGAGGACTGTTTATTGGTTCATGGTAATGGGGAAGCGTTTGTGGCGATGTTGATGATTAAAGGTGTGTTTATTCTTTTTAAAAGTTGTCGTTTTTATTTATTCGATGTTGATGAATGTTTGATTATTGCTGAAATTTTTAAAGGTATTTTGTGTTGCTGGTGTTGTTCATAAAATTTATGCTGATATCTTCAATTAAAAAATATATTCTGTTTGAGTTGATGTGAAATGGTGCTATGCTCTGCAAAATTGAAGCCTTCATGTTCGTTTTAGGTTTTTTATTTCATGTTTCAGAAAAAGGGAAAAAATCTGGTGATATGGTGTTTGATACTGAATGCTGACATACTGAATGCTATAATCTGCAAAAATTTAAGCCTTCATGTTCGTTTTAGGTTTTTTATTTGATGAATGTTTGAGAAAAACTGATCAAATATGGTTTTAAGAATGGCAATGTGATATGGTGTTTGATACTGAATGCTGACATATATGGCGTGCTTTTAAATATGTATCAGGAAAATGTCACCATCTTTGATCACAGTGTGACCATTTTAGAAGTCAGTGTCACCATCTTAGGCATACCTCATTTGTTGTTGCTTTTAAATATGTTGCAGGAAAATGTCACCATCTTTGGTCACAGTGTGACCATTTTAGATGTCAGTGTCACCATCTTAGGCATACCTCATTTCTTGGTTGCAGGTACTAATATTTCAGGGTCGTTAGTTGGAATAAAAGCTACGAAATGGGAACATATTTTCAGCTTGTATAAGAAGCATTCGCAGCTTCTGGGGTTCAACATTAAGAAATCTACATCTCGTAGAGCGGAAGTGAAAGATAGGCCGTTCATTGAGAGATACTTCAGATGTTCTTGCGAAGGAAAACATGGTAATGGGAGTAACGGGAATGATGTTCCTGGTGTTACTAATGTGAGGAATGTTTCAATTACTCGATGTAATTGTGAAGCCTGTGTTAGGACGCAAGTAAATAAGGACGGAGTGTGGGAGGTTGTGCAGCATGTTGTTGAACATAATCACGCTTTCACACCGCCTTAGTGGCATCATCATCACAGGTCTGAGCGAAAAATTACAGACGCGAAGGCTGAGGTAATAAAGGCTATGACTGAAGCGCATGTGCGCCCTTCGGTCCAATTCGCAGTTGCTGCCGCGGGGGTTGGTGGTGATGCTTTTGTGGGCCACACTAAGCGAGACCATATTAATTACGTTAATAGGTTGAAGATGAAATCAATTGAAGGTGGTGATGCAGCAA
>VHZZ01022790.1:11047-23882 GCA_009801015.1 Silene noctiflora | reverse complement strand
TGAACTCAATTTGATGATTATATTTGTGCCCATTCCCTTTGGTTGACAAAATGATGATGGTAGAAGTGAAAGAACGGTTGCATGGCTTCAAATGTTACCTTGGAATAAACGGTAGCCAATGAATTATCACACCACAAGGTACTCTTGACTAGGACTTAGTGCATGGGTCAAATGATACTAACATGACACTATATAGGGTGTTTTAAGACTATTCTAGTAGACAAAGTCTTAAGGAGAAAGAGTATCTACAAGGGCCTATGCACACTTATCAAGTCTCTCAAATAGGCATTTTCCAAATTTTATTCCTAAATGCAATTACATGACATGATGCAACCTACATATAAACAATCTAATGCATAGGGTTCTACCAACTATTATGCCATATAATCCTAAATGCAAGTTCCTAACAACATATAGACACAAAACCGCAACACAAAAATCTACAACATCCTCATAAACATATATCCCATCCTCCTCATATGAACAATGAAAAGAAATTGAAGGGAAATATAGATTAGAACTATCATACCAAGCAGTCTTCATATTCCCTAGTTAATGTTTCAAATGTAATGTTGTACCTATAGGAGAAGAGAATAATACACACAAGTATATACAATTCTACACTACTAAAGGAAAGAACATGTTTTTGGCTTTTGTAATTTTTCAAATTTTTATGGTTTTTGTTTTGTGAAATTAAAGAACATATTTTTGATATTTTTTATGGATTTTATGGAATATAAATTCTCAGCCCTCACTTTATTTTGGACATTGTCCTCAATGTAGAAAGTAGGGCTAGGAAACAGAAATGAAAAACATATTTTTGTATTTTTGAAAGAAGTTTTATTTGAAAATAAAGAGCATATTTTTGTATTTTTAAATTATCGAAAATTAAAGAACTTTTTGGATTTTTTGAATACTTGAAAAATAAGAACATATTTTTGGTTTTTTTGAATATAAGAAAGTAAAGTACAAATGCAAATGCAATGCATGTAAATGCAACTATATGTCATAATTTACAAATGATTCAGTTATTCTAAACTAAACTAAAATAATGCATGTTTTCAATTAGTTTAGGACACTTGTGATCAAACCTCCCCAAACCAATTTGAACACTATTTCTAGTGTAGAAAGGAATAGGTTTGGTCATTAGTGACCATGCATGAGTGCAAGACGTATTAACTAAATGCAACTAACTATATGGATTATATTACAATGCAAGCTAAAATACATGTCATATGAGATATCTCGATTCAAGATTGAAATGAAATATATTACAAATGCAATGTGAAAATGCAAACTACTATGCAAACTAATATGAAGTATAACACAATGTAAGCAATACATAAGAATTAAATGATGAATGCATGCAAAAATTACACTAAATACATATATACAAGTTGATGGTTTTTGGGGAACTCTACCAAACCAAGGATTCTCAAAAAACAAATTCATATAACGATATCAATGACATACAAAGCTCGTAGAATTTGGACAAATTCTTGGGAGAGGGGCACAAAGAAAAATGGATAGCACCACATGAATGTAGAAATAAATAACGCCCACGTAGTGGACCAAACAAGCATGTTAAGAATACCATGACAATAATTATGGAAAGAATGAATAAAAGAAGGAACATGGGACATGTGATTGTTTAATATCTCATCCAACTCGTCCTCCAAATAGTCAAAATTATCACACTCAAGGAAAGTATTCTCACTTACCTCCAAGGTGACTTCAATGGCATCTATTTGGGGTTCCCAAATGTCCTCAACTTCCTCATCCCAACGAGGACCGTTATTAAAGGAGTTGTCAATACAAGGCTCACCAAGTTCAACACATTTGTCTCCCTCCAATATGTCATCCTCAAGGGGTGAGTTTTCACTCAAACTTACTTCCAACTCATCCTCAAATTGCCCATTAACATCGCATTTCATGGAAGGTGGGTTCATTGTCACACAAGAGGGGTGATGAAAAGGGCCCAAGGCATTGGTTTTGAAATAAAAAATGAACTCCTCTTCATCATCACTATCCTCTTCTATCTCACCATCTTCCTAAGGAGGGGCAAATTTGTGGGTATAATAGGTGGGTTCAATGGTAAAGAGGGATGTCTCATCCTCACAAGTCTCATTCACATCATAGTTCTCCTCAATGAATTTTTGAAATGTGGTTTTTATCGTTTCCAACATACCCTTCATTGCACTCCCAACTATGTCATGTAAATCTTTCATCAAACAATTGGTGGTCATGGATTCAATGAGCTCCCAAAACTACTCAAAACTCATTTAAAATATCCGACCATTACTCACGTGAAGTGCTAACTTGTGGGTTTTAAGGTTCATGCCATTAAAAATAACACAACATGCCTCATAAGTGGAAAGAACAATACGATCATACCAAGCATAAGTCATATAATCATTACATCTAACAAGGTATTCATCAAAAGATTTATTTTCAAGTTGAAGGAAAATGAATATAGACATCTTCAACACCAAACAAAGTAAATATAACAAACAAAATTCTCAAGGAGCCAAGATCCCTCAAGCAGAAGCACAACTAAAACTAGACACAAGAACAATTCAAATACATAACATCGTCCCTGACAACGGAGCCATTTTGATAGGTTGTCCTTAAGGCTATCAAACACAATTATATCTGAAACAAACTAGCTATTAGTAAGTAGAGGTCGAACCCAAAGGAAGGGAGTATTAAAAATTGGTCAATCTAGAGGTAGTTGTGCTAAGGGTGTCACAATTAAGATGGAGTTGGTCTAACCTAAATCAAGGCAAGTAAATAGCAAGAAACATGGAAATTAGGAAATGTAAATAAATGCAATGACAGGGTAAGTAAAGGAAAGTAAGAAATGTAAACAAATGATTAACAAGAACTAGGGTCTCATGGTTTCATAGGGGAAGCATGGTACAAATATAGCAATGAATCTGGTAAAAAATTATGGTTGTGTTGGGATCAAGGTTATTTATGTCTTACAATCCCTAGAGAGATTAGGTCCCGGAGCTGAGCTTAAAGCTTTACAACACCTAAAACGAATTCATTCTTCCTATTCAACTATATGCATGGTCTAACAATCCTTGAGTTGATTTATGTCTTACAAGTCTTGTTAAAGAGATAGAGAATCGTGCTAGGTTGTCACTCAAGCATTTCATCAAACATAACATGTGCATAAGTGAAAACACATCATAGAAATCATTCATATGAACTCATTATGCAAGATTTAAACCCATGATTACTCCCCTAATCCCCCACTAACCCTAGCAACAAAACTACTCACTAAACATCATGATTAGCATGTTGACAATGTTGTCATCCATCATAACATAAACAAACATGATGATTAAGCAAGGTAATAAACAAAGGATTAACAAGTAAATGAAAAGGGACTAAGAAATTATACCAACAATAAAGGAAAGGAAGGAGATCTTGAATAAAGATGAAAACTTGTCACTTAGTCTTCAATAAAAAACCCAATAAACCCAAATGTAAACAATTGAAGAAGTAAAGTGCAAGAACAATATTGAAAGATTCATTATTGAAAGATTTAAGTAATTGTTGAAAGATTAATGTAATTTGAGGAAGGATTAAAGACTAATCTAAGGGAGTAATCTAATTTAATCTAACCTAATCTAATCTAAGGAGGTTTTAGCTAAACTAAGGAGGCATAACCTAATCTAAGGAGCTTAATCTCCAAATTATTACTAATAAGGTATATATAGTAGCTACAAGATTAGGGTTGAAAAGGAGGTTAAATGACGATTAGGCTCCTTAAGAAAGTCCAAAGACTTGCTAGAGTCCGAGAAAATCGTGGGAGTCCTTGCTTGAAATAAGATCACTCTGCCGGAGAACTCGCTTGAGCTCTGGGGAACTCGTGCGAGTTGGGCAGGGGCTCGCTCGAGCTCTGGAGAACTCGTGCAGGTTAGGAGCATTACGGGTGATTCTGGAGCACAACTCGAGCGAGTTGTGTAGGAGTCATGCGAGTTGTGAAGGACTTGTGTGAGTTATTTAGGACTCGTGCGAGTTGTTCAGGACTCGCCCGAGTTGATACACAGTTGGCCTATTTGGGCCCGGATTGTAAAACGGATGTCATTTCTTCATCCGGACTCCTATTGGAGTGATTCAAAAGCCTAGGCCACTTAATTTTTTGAAGGCGTTACATCTAGTATAGTTTTGGGGGCCAAACAAGCAATTCTTCATTTGGGTCCGAGCGATTTCCTTTTGTAATGGCTCATTTGTCATAATTGTTGAACAATAACTCGAGGGGGGTTTTCATCCTAACCATCCAAAATCTTGCTTTATTGGCTACGACCTTTAGTTTTGGTCTCCTCTATTATGCGTGGTCATTGGATGCGATCAATTTAACTCCGAAATGCTCCAATAAAGCAAGGTTAGTGCTCTTCTCCTACCAAAGGCACTAAAACCTCATAGAATAGCAAATAGGAAGCTAAAGACAAGAAGCAACCGTAATAATCACATAAAGGCATGTGGAACGAGGCTAGTTAGGAGACTAAAAGTGCGTGAATATGAGCCACATTAGGGTGTTTTATTAACGAACTTCCCATCACGTACTTTCACACCGAACACAAATCTCTTTTAAAATGGTTTCCAAATTTCCTTAAATTTGGTGGCGACTCTAAAAGATTTTTCAAAACCCCGTGGATGACCGAAATGCCACATCCACATTTTGGCGACTCCGCTGGGGAAGTGTAACTTGAAATGGAAAATGATGGCTAATAGGATAACATTGTAATCATTTTTGCATACATGCATTACCCATTTTGAGACTTTAGGAGGACCATCTCATCCATTAGATCGATATCACTGGTTTGGAGGTGATGTCCATTATGCCCGATTTATGTATCAAGATGGTACTGCCGAGGTCTTCTAGTACTAGTTCTTACCATATTGCACACTTCTACTTATGGAAGGCTTAACTATCTTTCACAAGGTGGATCATTGCCATAGACCAAATTAGAAGACCGGCCGAGACTTAGAAGAGTCTAGGCTCATGCGCAATTAATATGCGAATGCTTATGTGCTATGTGATCATTCTCCATGTGTTTTTTTGAATATGTCAACCGTTTTCGCAAACCGTCTTTTCGAAAAACCATTCTCAACCAAGCAAGTTTTCAACTCGGAATGCTGCCGAAATAGATATAGGTTTTTTACCAAAGTGAGCCTTTCATAGTTGGCATGCTGCCCATTTAAAATTTCATTTTTCAATCATCCATTTTCAAATCAATTTCCGAATGATTTTTCACCAAACCATACCCAAGCATAGAATATGTTTCGAGTCAAGTCTACCCGTGTAAAAGGTCAAGTGAACCGTATGTCTAGCTAGAACACAACCCTAGTGGGTTGCCCAAGCCACCTCTTGGGTCCAAGTCAAGTGTGTCGACCTTTTTGGTCAAAGTCAAACCACGAAACGTCTCTATTAGGATACTAAAGATGTTATGTTGAACCCATGGACCATGTTTGGTCCAATAACGGGTTAGTCACGCCAAGTTAGTGTCAAGTCCAAGTCAAGAAGTTAGTGTAGTCGAGTCATAGTCCTATTTAGGTTAAGACCCCTCTCCCACTTGAGACCCCTTAAAAATGAGCCACTTAGCTCGTTTCCTGGGTTTAAGTCTGTCTTTGAGTCATGGTTGAGTCAAAGGTTAAGTCTATGAGTCAAGTCCTTATTTGTGCAGGGGTTTTGATCTAAGATATTAATTAGTTCGGGGTTTCTTTGTAGAAAGGCCGACCAAGACTAGAAATATTACTACTAAAGCTCTTGTAACCAAAATGAGTGACACCTTGGAGCAACTCATGGCTCGTTTAACTGCAATTGAAGCCAAGAAAGGTGGGGAAGTCCCTGCAACCACCCCACAAGAAATGTCCGAGTTTGAAAGACGATTCAAGCTCGTTGAAGATCAGCTGAAGCTCTCTCAAGGGGAGAGCATCCACTATGAAAACTCAAGGACCTATGCTCCGATCCAAGATGAGCTCCCTAAAAACTTTGTGCTTACGGAAATCCCTAAATTCCAGGGAACCAAAAACCCTCAACAGCACATAAGGTCCTACAAAGAACACCTTGCTGTGAAAAGTGTGCCTGCGAGTATGCCAACTGCTACCTTTGCCCAATTTTTGGAGGAACATTCAAGGGGGTGGTTCTATAACCTAGATCTTAAGAACTATCCCACCTTCGAGGATCTGACCACTGAATTTTATAAGCATTATGCTGACAATGTGGTGATCCAAACAACAATGAGGACTCTCGAGGTCATGACCCAAAGGGAAGAAGAGGGCTTCACTGATTTCTTCGCCCTTTGGCGCGCTGAAAGCATGAAGTTGACCAAAAAGCCCGACGAAGTCGATATGGTGGATAAGTTTGTGAAAAAACCTTCAATCTGCCTACCGCAATGAATTGAAGTACCAAAAATTTTGTACATTCAAAGATCTGACCATATCGGGAGGCAAATAGAAGATGAACTTTGTGTTGTGGAAGCCACTAAACCAAAGAGGTACCCTAGAGCTTCTTCCTCCAAGTCAAAGGCATCCGCCAGTACCGATCATATTCAAGCTATCAATTTTTTGGTAGAAACTTCCAAAAACCCGCAACGCTCTAGCCCTAGAGTGTTCACAGACACAGGGAGTACCTATATATGCCCTAGAAAGACTCATGGCCCAGGGGAAATTGAACCCCATTGGCGGAAATCCTGAACCACCGTTGGAACAACGAAACAAATGGTACAAGCCGGATGCATATTGTGCTTATCATCGAGGGAAGGAACATGACACAGAAAAATGCTTCTGTCTCAAAAATGATATACAAGATATGATCGAGAATGGAACGCTTCCGATCCTAACAGTTAAGCCCAACAACGTGACCACACTATTCGGTAATCACGCGAATGCAATATTTGTCGACGACAATAATGATATGACTTATTTGATCTGGCCCATATGCCGCCTCAAAGGTTTCTATGTGGGGAAGGAATTCATCAATTGATAAAAAGACCTTTCAGGCCTGGAGAGTGAAGTTCGGGTCGGCCATTTTGGTATCGATTGCACACCATACATTTTTCGAAGTGAGAATGAAATTAATGGTATATGGGACAACGATGAAGATGACATCTATCTTACTAAGGGTGCGATCTTTCCGCGTACTCAAGATGAAATCTTGAATTTAATAAAGGATGCCCATGGGATGAATAAGATAATGAAAGAAAGGAAATTCCAAAACTGGTATCTGAAGCTGCAACAAGACAGAGAAGAAAACAGAAAGAGCCTGGCCTCCCGCTATTTGGATTTCATCAGGAATCCCTCCGCACCTATAATTCTCCACGGGATAGATGAACAATCATCTGTTTACAAAGTCGGTTCTTCAGAACACCTATTGGTGGGGTATATACTACCCAGATGTGTTTGGGATGTAACTCTCGTAAGTAGAACAACCAATGCTTGGCATCAGTGGTGGTTCAAAGTCGCGAAGAGGATGTTAGATTTAGAATTAAAAGCAAAGTTTGACCTAGAAAATTTCGGCAACACAGATAGAAAGTTATTTTATCCCTAAAAAAGAAATGTTTGAACTAGATTTGATGATTATGAGTCGGATTTTGTTTTCTAGTTTTAGTCTAAGTAGAGTCTAGAATTTTCCTTTCTTGCAAACGAGTCTTAGTTTTGCGATCTAGGATGTGTCCTTGAGATCGCTCTTTCTTCGAGTCTGTTAAACATCTATTATTTCAAATAAAAGTATTACATGTTCATTTCTAGATGTGTTCCACTTTTGTTCATCAATCTAAAACGCACGACGCACTCGAAGGGTGCTCCTAGTTAGAAATGTATCCCGTTGTAGATGGTAAGGTACCTTAGGATTCGGTGACTATTTCCTTTACCTGTTCCATGTCTGGCGGTAGAAAAGCTCCACTATAACCAGTATGTAAGATATGACTATGACAAGCCTAGGTGATTCCCCCTAAAACTGTCTCGTCTCTAAAAGAGATGCAACCAACCAAGCTTGACGAACCATGCTAGGTTGACCCAATATGTTTGACAAAGCCCAAATGTATAAGGGATAATCCAGTTGCAACCCGAAGTGTTTTTTCGAAAGAAAAAGAAAAAATGAAAAAAGAAAATAGAAAAAGACAGAAAAAAAAGAAAAAAATAAAAAAGGAAAATGAAAAGATGACAAAATTGCAGAACGCCTTTGGTTGAATGTCAAAGTTACAGAAGCCAGAAGTCAATCCAAGTATCCACGGTTGAAATTCAATAGGCGAAGCCCAAAACTGTAAGAAGAAACCTCTCTACCCCTGAGTTTTTCTTGAGACAGTTATATGGGAATAGTCGGGAGTTTTGAGAATCATCCTGCATGTGTCGCTATACCAAGCCTTTAGGGTCTAGAAATGTAAATTTGAACCCACATATATCGTTTTATCAACACATTTGAACTCGGGTTTTGTCAAACCCGAGACACCATTTCCACCCACGATGTAAGCCATAGCCCATTGGCCTAAGCACCATAAAATGAACCTTCAGAATGACAGTCCACTATTCAAGCCTTTTATTACCAAGCTCCATATCCCAAAGGTTCACAAGCTCCTGCACCAACCCTAGACACGGGATTTGACGGTACCTTACAGTCTAGAACGGGATACAGTATGATGTATTAGGTGAAACCTTCGAGTGTGTACACACAAACAAAAATGAAAGTTTTATGCACCTTCCTCGAACTACTTCAGATTTGATTTCGCTCAACGCAAATACGTAGGCAGTCCTTTAGAATAAAGGATTCAATCCACCCACCATCCAAGTTGTTATCTTGTCGATTTCTTACGGGTCTTAACCAAAGTCCAAATGAAGCCACCTTTTTTGAGTCATGTCGTAGTACTCGATTTTTTCCTAGGATGAAGATGTAGATTCACGATGAGTAAGTTGGAGTAGTGTCCTCCTAAATAGTGCGTCTACATAATAAATCTCATAAGAGAAATTTTAGGGATTATTTATTGGTCAGTTGATCAACGTAAATCGGTAACGCTCAGCTGACTAGAGTTTGACGTTACTGTCGTAAGAGGACGGTGATTAACTGATCCCTTACGGTCACACCTAAAGGATGGTACCCAAATAGAAAACTAATTATTTGTATGAGATACGATATATAATTAGTATTTTGTTATAAGTTGACTTTATTAAGTCAAGTATATTTATTTATTGATGACGAGTTACGAACTCGGGCCAAAAAGGATTTATTATTCTGCTATTTGATAATTGATTAATAAATAATTAGTAATTTAATAATTAATAGTTAATTATTTAAATTATTACGATATGTGTGTGTATGTTATGAGGTGGAAGTTATTAGTTATTAATATTTATAAGAGGTTGTAAAATTAACTAATAATTAATTATAAGACACATTTTATATTGATAAAATGGTAAAATGTCACTTAATAGTTAAGTGTACATTATTTGTTTAKTTATATTATTTAAGTGTTAGATAATTGAATTAATATTTAATTATATAAGATTATTTAATATATGTCTTATAAGCATTTGTAGGACAAATGTCGGAAATCGAAATAGATTGTTTTTGGTCCAAGTGGACCGACACATGTTGGTTGGATGTCCATGTGGGTTTGGCCAAAGCCCACTACAACATGTTATTAGATGTTCAATTCTATAAATTTGATTGCTTATATAAAGGCACTCATACACACATTGAATGGGTTAATTTTTGAGAAGAAAAACTTCTTATTGTTTTTGGCCGGTCCACATAAGAAGGAAAAAGGAACCTTGTTTTCTTCATTTTTCCGTCAAAATCTTGATCAAATAGTTGATCAAACCTCATCAAAATAAATCACAAACTATATTATAATCAATAATATTATTAGTGTAATAATACTATTTTATTATACAAAATCTTCTACAAGTTATCTAGTTAGTAATTGTAGGATTATTTGGGTATATATTGGGTGCATTCCTAAAGAGGTACTCTAAGTTGAGTACTAGGAGGATCATTCTATTACATAGCTCAAGAACAACATCAAGGAAGGTGTCCTTGAGTTGTGCCCAAAAATTTCCTAAAGCAATGTAAAGAAATTAAATTTTATTTCATCTTTATATGTTTTTATTTGCATGCATGTGTTTTAAGACTTCAAATTAAATTAACAAGTAATTTAATATGTCATTAGAAGTGTCTAATGAGAGTCTTAAAATAACAAGTGATATCAGAGCGTTGTTATTCACATGCATGTTGTCTTAAGACGGTTGTATCACTTTATGATATAAATTGATAAAACTAGAATATTTTGGTGTTAAAATTAGTTTTATCACTAAATATTAATTTTCATGTATTAATCTGGTCCTAAAGTTATTTGGGTCGAAATTTTGAATTTTTTGGTATTTGCAATGGAACCAAAAAATTTAGTGATAATCTTTGCAATAGAACCTTCTTTACAGCGCCAGTATATTAAATTCCACACTGCTCATGAGGTATACTCGAGGCTTTCAACTATGTTTTCTCAAGCCCCAAGGATACTTCAATATGATGCTGTCGTCCGCTTTTTTGAGGATAACCTCAAAGAAGGACAGTCTGTGAGCTCCCACATACTTAAGATGATTGAGCATGTGGAAACTTTTGATGGGCTGGGATGTCGGATCCCGGAGGAGCTAGTTGTGGACCGAGTGCTCCACTCACTCTCTCATGTCAAAGAATTTAACCAATTTCGGGTAAATTATAATATGACCAACATGAAGAAAAGTCTTCATGAGCTCCATTCTCTGCTTGGGCAAGCAGAGAAGGATATGGGATTGAGTGGGAGCACGAGTAAGGATGTCCTGACTATTAATGTTAAGGGCAAGAAAATTTTTAAGAGGAATGCCGGAAAGAGGCCCGTACAGGTTGAGGGCAAAGGAAAAGCTATTGCGAATTGCTCTTCCAAGCCTAAACCTAAGAAGGGTAATCCTCTCAAGGACAGTTATAATTATTGTAATGTCAAAGGTCATTGTAGGCGTAATTGCCCCAAATATTTGGATTACATCAAAACTGGTGTTGTGAAGCCGACATGTAATTTCTCATCTGAATCTTTTATGTTAGACATAAATTACGCTACTACTACAACTTGGGTATTAGATACTTGTTGTGGTTATCATCTTTGTAATCATTTGCAGGGCCTAAGAAGCGTAAGGAAGCTAAACAAGGGTGATGTGGATCTGCGGATGGGTAACGGATCTAAAGTAGCTGCCGTTTCCGTAGGAACATATGTACTTAATTTAGCTTCCGGTTTACAGTTGTATTTAAATAATTTTTATTTTGTACCAACTTTGTCACGGAATATAATATCAGTATTTGTGTTAGACACAGAAGGTTTTCATTTTGTAATTAAAGACAAATGTTGTACTTTTTCACTTAATGATATAGTGTATAGCCAAGCTATTTCAGTTAATGGTATTTATATTCTGGATAATTCTAACGATGTATATCATTTAGAGAATAAAAGACTCAAAATAGGTGATCCCGATCAATCTTATTTATGGMATTGTCGACTAGGACACATTAACGAGAAACACATTAAAAGACTAGTGTCAACTGGTATTATTAAACCTTTTGATTACGAATCATTTGGCATATGTGAATCTTGTCTCCTTGGAAAGATGACGCGCTCCCCTTTTCTAGGAAAGGGATCTCGAGCTAGTGAGTTATTGGTTTTAATACATACGGATGTATGCGGTCCAATGATAGTCACAAAAAGAGGTGACTATGACTATTTCATTACTTTTACCGATGACATGAGTAGATATGGTTTTGTCTACTTAATAAGGTATGAAAGTGTAGCTTTTGCCAAGTTCAAAGAGTTTCAGAATGAAGTAGAAAACAATTAAATAAGAGGGTCAAAATATTACGATCAGATCGTGGTGGGGAATACTAGAGTAATGACTTTAGAGACCACCTTAAAGACTGTGATATTGAATCTCAGTTAAATCCTTCTGGCACACCACAATTGAATGGTGTGGCTGAAAGGAGGAATCAAACTTTATTAGATATGGTTCGATCAATGATGAGTCAAACTGATTTATCGAACACATTTTGGGCATTTGCCATTTTATCTGCCATACGCTCGGTAAATCAAAGTCCCACTAAAGCTGCTGACAAAACTCCATATGAGATATGGATAGGGAAGGTCCCAAATTTGTCTTATATGAGAGTATGGGGTTGTGATGCTTATGTCAAGAACAAGTCTGACGATAAGCTTGCACCCCGCTCCGACAAATGTACCTTTGTAGGCTACCCTAAACAAAGTGTTTCTGGCTCGTGAGGCTGTGTTTCTAGAAAAATAGTTTATTTCTAGAAGACAGAGTGGGAGAAAATTTGAACTTGACGATGTTCAAGAGCCACAAACTGAGATAACGACACAGGAAAATGTTCCTTCTTCGATTGGCTCGGTTATTATTCCTTCTGAGCCTAGAAGGTCAGGAAGGGTTAGCCGCCAACCTGATAGATACCTTGGTGTCATCGAGAAGGGTGGTGATTATAAGGTGTTACTTTTAGAAAGTGACGAACTTAAAACCTACAAAGCGGCTATTGCAAGTTCCGACTCCAAGTTATGGCTTGAAGCCATGCAATCCAAAATGGATTCCATGTACGATAGCAGGTATGAGACCTAGTTAATTTACCTATAGATGTCCTACCTCTTCTGTAACAACCCCATCTACCAAGGAACCTTAACAAGACCTTCCCCAACAGATAAGGGCAATACCATCTCGGTTACCCGAGGTAAAGTAATAATCAAACGTCAATAATAGAACATTTTAAGTTATTACAAGTCATTAAACCAAAAGAAAAGATACA
>VHZZ01022755.1:12647-23319 GCA_009801015.1 Silene noctiflora | reverse complement strand
AAAAAAAAAAAAAAAACACTGTACATGATGACGTGGACGCACAGAATTGCTTGAAATGCTTCTGTATTAATAAAGATAAGATTTAATATGAATTTTATCGACAAGTATTTTTAAAGACATGAAGATATCATATCAAAATTATGTTAATCTACTCATTTTCAATGGCATTGCTGTCGAAAACATGTTAGTTGCGATGATTTGAAACATAATGCAGGTTTGATACATTATTACATTCTTACCTTTCATGCAGCGCAACAGAGGAGGGAAGGGTTCAGAAATTTTACAGTGAAAATTTCTACATTTTTGTTGCCGAAAAATTCCACTAATTTTCATAAATTAACTTAATTTATGTTTAGGATCCTACGCCTCAACTTGTAGGCCATGCGTTTCACGCCATATACATGAAACACTTGGATCACCTCTACTTTTTTCTTCAGAATAAGCCTACTATTCATTCTCAGAGTCACGATTGCTAAATCAGAACACAAATTCTCATTGAAGAGGGGAACTATCCGCCACAAGCTGAAAACAGATAGTACCCCTCTCACAATATCCGTCACAAGATGAGATCACATTTTATCATGTCAAATCTAGGACTTTATAGTACACGCCGCTTGCTTGAACCATGCCTGCTGGTTGGCATCCCTTAACTGAACCTAACCCGACTTGATACTGATGAGTGCGTCCGATTGAGCATCCATATGAGCACACTGTTGGTGGGCAAAGGGGGCTTGAGAGGGCAGAGAAGGTCTCCTAGTATATATATATATATATATATATATATATATATATATATATATCCACATTTATATTGTGGCTAGTCTCCCCCCAAGACATTGACAACATAACTTGAAGAACAAAGCGAGGTTCTAAACCCTTTATTTCCTCCACTAAATAAATTAAGTGAAACAAAGAAGTTTAATACGTACTCCGTAGCTTGTTCATAATGGTATCTAGCACCATCGATATCACCCTCTTTCGATATACAGTTTCCCTTCTCTTTCATGTCATCGATCTTAAAAAGTGGGCTCTTCCAAATTTATAATCCATTTGGTAAATTCCTCAACCTTATCCTCATCAATATCAGCAATATAACGATTAATTATCACCAATAGGCACCACTATGACAATCTAAGCACACTCCAGACTATCACCAATAGGCACCAGTATGACAATCTAAGCACGAAGCTCTTACGTGCAATATGTTGTTTTGATGATTTTCTTGCCAACATCAAGCCCGTTGCATGGTGGAGATGGTCTTGTGGGTACCACTAACCAGTGGTAGAGCCGGGAGACTCACCAGGGACTATGAGACGATTAGGATTTTGGTAACCAGGGAGCTTCTTACTTCGTGTTCATGTTGTACATCTGATTATTTTCTATGACAAACAATCTATTTGCTAGACTACCATGATAAACAGAACGGAGTAAACAAATAAATAATCCACAAAGTTATGTGTTTCTCATTATATTTGGTAGTGTAACTATTACGCTAAATTTCACTGCATTGCTCGTCTTAGATAGGGAAACCAATACAAGAGATACTTACCACAACGAAGTCCTCAATTATATTAGGGTAATATCATTGTCATCAACTTCTGGTTGTCTCTTCAAGCTTCAAATATGCAAACGCACACGGAGAATAGGGCAAGAAGAACATTCAGACGTTCCTAGTTATAACACGAATAATATGTACACGTATACAATAGAACGAAAAGAGAAATTGATTGTATTGTTTGGCAATTGTTTTACTATTAATTTCCATCTAAGAGGGAAATTTATGACACTTCTGACCAATTCGATCAAAATCAGTCAATACCAACAAATACTGCTTGAGACAGCAGATTATGAACAAGAAAGAATTGTGACAACCAAGGATGAGATATCTGAAAGAAACCCCACTATATATATCTACATATTGCTAACTGGAGAAAAAAGCACCAGTTTTAATGCAACATATCAGAGAATTACATACCATCAGCTACGCAAAGATCTGCGAAATGACAGTTTCTGCATCTCCACTGTACTGTGCCAACAAATGGATGGCATCAGCCCTTGGGAGTGCAAGGAATTCCTGCAAAATCGATTCAGGATAAATGTAAGTATGGACACAAAGATAAAGGTAGCTCCGAAAATGTAAACATATACATTGTCTCAGGGAAAGTAGGCCTAATTGTCAGTTGGGATACGTCTCGTATATTATACTATTGCGGTCGGATTAGCCATGCGGGTTCTGATGTATTTTGGGTGTACTACTATCAGGTCATTTCATGTGAATGGTTTTAAATGTTGGTTCAAACAGGTCTAACTTAGGTTATGGTGAGTCGTGTTCATCATTACTTCTAATTCAGATAAAGCATAATTTAAAAAATTAAAATTAGTCAATTAGGCACATTTTGGGTAGAGAGGAGTTTTAAGAGTCATTTTGGAATGGCTCAATATAAGGTCTGGTTGATGTCAAATCATGTCGATTCAGGTTCCTAGGTCATATTCAAGTTTTCTGTTTGGGATGAATTTGGGTTGAGGTAACAGGTTAGCACTCACCATAACTTTAAGAATTGCACCTTCGTCGCAAACTTCTTGCGACGAAACTTGAGTTGGGCTGTTACCATCTTCCGGCACTCTACTGCCAGATGAAACTGTAACTTGAGAAGACCCATGAGCCTGTGTATCAGGATTGGATCTACACACAGCATGAGGAAGCAGTAGACTATTAACTTCTTTCAACGTATCAATCTTCAGAAACGATTCAAAGCGATCTTTGCACATCTGAAGTTTAAACCACTCGTTATGCGTATGGAGGGTTGCTTGAATAACTCTCATAAGTTGTGGTTCTTCTATACCAAGCCTTCTACCAATTGTAACCTATAACACATTGGGCATAAACAAATACACATCAACACGTGCCCAGAGAATGATTAACAGAGAAGTTCTCTTAGTCCATATACATTTACACAAAATCTTACTCTAGATTAACATTTATAAAACAAAAGTTGAGTTTCTATATGATTGTAATAAATTTGACTATCAGACTGCAAACTTAACAACTCAAAACAAAGTAAAGACCAATGAGCCGCAGCCACTCAAAAATAGACGACCATTTTCCCTGGAGATCTGTGAATAACAATGCCAACACCATTACAATAATACAATGCATAAGATATAAGGCAGATGAAAGAACCCTGCCACAAGAGAGAAGTTAAAACTTTTATAGGCAGGGGAGTGTTAGAGAATGAAGAGTTTTTTTTTTTTTTCGAAAATCACATTTATAGAAGACAAAAAACCGTTAAACTAGGTCGCTAAGACACTGATAAAATTTCAACTGCTAGATTTGATAAAAATGTGAACACTATGACGATCACACTAGAAAAGATGAGAACATTGTGACCAATTTGTGCTCCAGTTGAAGCACCATCTACTATTTGTGCTCCAGTTGAAGCACCATCTACTGTGCCTCACTGCTTTTGAAATTCCATTTCTCAAATAATTTCAATGATTTTGTCAATTCTTCCAACAAAACAAAAACGCTAGACATTATTTTCAGATTACAGGCCATCCAATTTCCAAAATTTGACCAACTTATGCAATACCAAACAAGGATTACTTAGCTCCACATCTCTTTGAAATCTACTAGTACGGAGTATCAAATAGTAAGGCCTAAATATGAGTTGCTAACGTCTGCCTCTCAATTCGTAAAAACAATTCTTAGCTGGAGCATGGAAAGGAGAGGAGGAAACCCAAACACCTAATCGAGGTTGCCTAATCCGTATACTGGATACGACCTTGATCGAGTGTCTGATAGATATATTTTAATCAAACTCCATCACAAGAATGTGTATTATGCGACATATGCGAATCAGTACACAAATTGTGGGGGCTAAGTAGATTACATAAACCATTAACGACCACAAGACTTTCGGTACAGCAAGTCGGCGTCATATATAAGTAAAATGAGGAAGATGAACCTCCCAGAAGTTTCTCAATCGAACTTCTTTTGTAATTTCCATGTAATTTGGTGTTTTCTACGATGACTACAAAATCAGATATAAGCCTATATCATGAAGAAACAACATAAAGCAAGCAGACAATATCCAACTCAAACATAGAGTATAATTCACGTATCACTGTTAATAAAATCATGCAACTATAGATGAAATTATGAGCTGCTTAAAGGTGCAGAGAATATTATACCTGAAGTGAACTTGCCAAAGCATGCAAAGGCAAATCTTTGTTAGAAACAATATCATTCGGCCCAAGCAATGCCAAAAGTGTCTCCTTCAAGGGCTTTAGCAAGCCTGAATCATCGGCTGCCAGAGGACCCAAGTATGAGCATGCAACCTTTAAAGCACCAGAGACATCTCCCATATTGATCAATTTGAGAAACTCAACCTGAAAAAAAGTACAAAAAATTTCTTTTACAGAGGACATCGAAGACGAAAGACTTTTTCTGTTTTCACAAAAGATAAGAATTCTTCACCTGTTTCAGTTGGAAAAGCAATGCAGAGTTCTGTCCAAAAAACTCTGGAACCAAAGAATTTACTTCTTCCACTACTTCAGTAGCCATTCCTAGGCAAGCTAATTCCTTTATGTCAAGAACAGTTTCTCGCTTGTCGCACACATTGTCCATAAGATCTGAAGAGAAATGTTTTTCCAGACCCTAAAAAAAACATTAAACCTTAGAATTAGATTGATATCAATAGATTAACTCGGTAACATCACCAATTTCCAAATATGCCACTGACCTCTCCCTTGCAGCTGTGATCAACCTGCATGCTAGCAGGAGAATGTTGGTTGTCATCTCTTCCCCGCCATCTCTTGCGGGTCCTTCCTTCACCACCTTCATGACTTCTATTTCTTTGGCAAACTCTAGAACTTTTTGTATGAGGGATTGCACTGGTGCTACAATCGTCATGGGTAACTGTAGTTTCACAAGAGGATCGCATCTCCACATCTGTTTCCTGCGTCCTGATACTTCTGATCATGTCTGTACTTATTTCAGAACCATCTACATGAGCATTACTTATTGAAGACTCATCATCTGAATGCTTGCTGTTTCCACCATCCACATCATGAGCGCCATCTCTAAATGGACAACCAGAAACATCTACTTCACTAGCTTTCACATGGTGAGGGAGGTCTACATCACCATTTCCTTTCCACAAGAAAGAAACATAACAAGACCTCGTCAAGAAACTTTAACACCATAAAGTGACAGAAATATATGATAAGATAGCAATAATAATAAACCCTACCACAGGAAGGTGCAACAGGGTCAGCTATACCCCTGTAGACACAGTACTCGTGAACAAGCTCGTCCACAACAGAGACATTCAATCTCATTCGGCATATCTCATTCTGAAATTAAGCCAACGAAAAAGCTCGTCAATTTCAACTTAAGATATAGGTGGGATTATTGCAAACAAACTAAGTACCATGTACAAAGTAGTAAAGTAAAATATTTATATTTATTTTTCTCGTTTAGCCTTACAAAAGTAAAGTACCAGCTTCCTAGCATTTAAACATCTTGGCAAACCCTCTCAAATGTTCAAACAACCGTAAATGAACATTACATCGCTTCCCAATTGTATCTGGTGCAACTGCCTGATAACTACTACTCCCTCCATTTATTTGTTTTCTTCCCATTTGCTTTATTGCGGTCTCCAAGATGTACCTTTGACCGTCTTTTTCGACACCTATACGTCATTGTTTTTCTATTGAAATTTTTTTTTCGTAAAAGATTTGTTGATAATAAATGTAAATGTTATAATTTCACAACTTACAATTTGCTATTCTCCAACTTATTTACGGTCAAAGTTCAAAAACTTTGACCTCTAAAAAGCAAATGGGAAGAAAATAGAAAAATGGAGGGAGTATTTAAGAAAAAAAATCATATATAGAGTAAAATATGTGTGCAGGACGATTCGGATCAAGAGCATAGAAGTATAGAACACCAAGCCATGATTGCCAAAGAAACGACTTCTCAAGCCCACAAAAAAAATTATAGTTATAAATACGAACAATTATAGAGTGCATAGGTCAAATGTCAAAGTGCAAGAGCATGAATGGTGGCCCAGTGACGCATGTCTATAACCAGATATTTATGTGGTCATATATAGTCGAAAGTTTGAAACTTAAAGAGTATGACAATGGAATTCTTCAAAATAAGCCTGTGAACATGCCATGATGCCCGACAAACAAAAAAAAAAGAGCATCAAATAAACATCAACAACAAAGAAGTAACAGAACCTTAAAAGCCTGGAATAAATCACCCTTCGCAAATCTTAAGCTATCAACTGCTCCTTGTCTAGTGAGTTGAACAGCATGTGCAAGGGCTTGTATGTCAACCTGAACACAATTCAGCAAGTTCAATAAGTAAGAACTAAATCCATGTGCAATGCTCCCTAGTAAGTGTGGAGTGTGGGACTATACAGCAAAGCAAGAACAACTGAGCAAGTCATGAGAGTATCACCTCGTCAAATGGGGGCATTTCAAGAAGCGGCTCTTGTAGTGTTGCTGGAGGATCTTTATCATCAAGAAGTAGCCTCTCAGTAAGATCTGAGATGGGTGAAGAGACTCCTTGACTAAGACAGAATTCCTTGTGTATACTGGTTTTCAGATAGAAGATAAGCACCATAAACAATTGCATCAGACAACAATTGAGTAAGAAAAAGCTGGAAAAGATAAAAAAAATAAAGGAGAAAAATACCTAATTAAGTATCTTAAGGCCATGGAAAAGACAGGATCGTGAGCATGAAGATGTGCTCTCAGAATGGAAGACATCAATCCAGCAATTTCAAATCTCCTCTTCTCAGACCACTGAGACACAAACATTAAACATACTCAATTCATTCAAATAAAGAATTATCCACCAATAAAATACGTGATCATAGAAAAAACCATGTAGCTAGAACAAGAAGTCCTACAACACTAACTTAACAGAAACATCCGGAAGAGAGAGAATACAATCAACGACAACAACATCAAAGCCTTAATCCCAAAAATGATTTAGGGTCGGCTGGCATGAATCATACTTTAGAACCGTCAGAAAAGGAAAAGTGAAAAACAAAAGGAGAGTGAAACATAATACAAAAGTCAAGGTAAACTTCATGTTTAATAGGGCACAAAAACTAAGAGAGATAATATGTGGTGGAAAATGACATTTGAGGAAAGATGGAAGGTTAGGGAGCATGGTAGCCACAAATATCAAACTAAAGGGGAAAGATTCGAAGTAAGAAGTTTAAAGATGGACAACACAAAAAGGAAAGTAGGAAGTTAAAAGTGCATGGAGGAAGTAAGATTTTGGAGGGAAATTCTTTTCCTTATTCCACGTCCTATCTCCAAGAATCCTTTCCCCCTGCACCCCTTCTTTCCCCGATCATCAAGAAGTAGTGCTTTGTCCTTTTATTTCCTCCCTTTACGTTCCATATTTTCCCTCCTACCCTTCCCTCCACCTTGAAAGTCAGATGGAGTAAAAATGTATTTGTCAACAACGACTGTAAGAAAATTTGCCAGTTCAAGGGACCAGGAAAGAATACTTGAACTCATCGTCTGCTCTCACCCAACCAAGAACGGAATCAAGATTTGGTATACCTTGGGCTAGATTGTAAGATTACGTCTTGTAAAATTTACCTTTATTAGGTTCGATATACAATGGATATATAATCTATGATGAAACAAAAATGGCCAAGGATTGTATCATTTTGCAGAAATAATTACAGAGAGAGTGAGAGATGAGTGATAAAGACAAAATGGAAAAAAAAAATTAACATAAGACAAAAATAATAGGAAGCCAAGCATAATTCTTGAAGCTTTTAGTAATGAGCATGAAGGATAAAAATATGAAAATGGAGAATGACACCTCATGTGCAAAAGGAAGTACAGAAATGGAGAAAGTGTTCAGAGAAAGGGCCAAAAGGCTGAAGAAGTGAAAAGTTAAACAGAGTTGCTAGGATTTGAACTCTGGTCTTCTCAGTAGTAACTGAATTGTAGACCACTAAACCATAGCGATTAATAGTATTTACAAACAATGTATTATGGAGTGTATATTTATTTGTTGCCCAGAAAACAGCTCGGGCTTCAGCTCATATAGCCATGGGATGTTGCCCCCGCTCCAAACCCTAACAAAACAAACCAACTGTTTCTTGAATATTACTATCTCCTATCGAGAGGGGTTTCCTTTCATGCTGGAATAGCTCAGGACTTCCTACTCACCATTTACTTATAAACGACTCCTCAATTAGTGTGAATCATTATTTTCCTTAAAGACTGTTCGTATAGTTGAATTTTACCTACAAGCTTGCTGGGAAGTTCATATACAGCAAACACCAGAACTGTGCAACAGTGCTAAAACAGGGTTGAAATGCATAACTGGTCGTAGCAAGGACTACTGTTTCCACTGTTAAAGTGAAGTACTATCTGACCTTCAAAAAAATTCGGTTTTACTACAGTCACAAACCTAAACATTTCTGAAACTAGAATCTCCGCTATCCCAGAGGCAAGGGTAGAAACACTCGTTCTAGTGCCAGATAAGGTAGGCTTGGAACTCCAGATCCTCTCCATACATGGCGGAACCAGGATTTTGTAATTGACAAGTTTTAATGCCAGATAAGCTATTTAGGAGGTGCAGCATACTATTATTAATGCTATACATTAAACTAAAAAAAAATTGAAAACCTTATCTACAAATTTAAATTTTTTCATTACCAAGGGGAGGGACTACCCCCTACTAGACTAACCTCCTTTATTTCCGCCACTGCTCTCCATTTCCTTTACATAGGTTGAATTGGAACCTTTAGATCATAACCACTATTAAATAAATCTAGGCCATTAATAGGAAATGTGCTTTTTATTTCCATAGAAAGGAACCATAACCAAGATCAACAGTTGCAGAACGCAAGGAAATTAGGAAAGCGATAAAAAAATGTACCTCTGTAGCTACAGGAGAATCAGTGTCATCTTTGTCATAAATTAGCGCTAGAAGGACATGCTTAAACTCCTCATATGCTTCCTTAAACACAACAAAATCAACCACCTCATAATCAATCCTCCACTAAATCATTTTCAAACAATCACAAAGCAAAAAAAAAATAAAAAAAAATAAATAAATAAATAAAAATAATGCTATGATCATAGCGGAAGCTGTATTTAATGCGTTGACATACAGGATAAGCATCAAGAGCGCACGGAGCAAAGGAAGTGCGCAAGCATTCGATAGCGGAATTCCTATCGTCCACTGTTCCTCTCCTTAACAATTCAATGAATTTCTGCCATCAAAAATCCATAATACATTATAAAAAAATGCCGAAAATTAAATCAACAGAAAACGCTACACTCGAATCCTCTCCTTCACAGTTTAATGAATTTTACCACTATGAATCCAACACCTGGGCCAAAGAATTCCGACATTTAAAAATCAATACTGTAGCCACACTCAATCTCTGCCTAACAATTCGATGAATTTCTGCCTCTAAAAATCCAAAAACCTTATCAATAATTCGCAGACAAATAAAATCAATTCTAAAGGCTACGTATCAAAATCTGAAATTGCGATCAATACTTAATTCATATTGAAATCAATTCCTAGCAATCCGATGAAATTTAGCCGTTAAAATCCAAAACCTTATCAAAAATTGTTGAACAATAGGTTACGCGTTGAAACTGCGATCAATGTTTAATTCATATTGAAATCGATGAAAAGGAGTACTAGTATGATGACGATAAACACCTGTTTATGGAGAAGAAAGAGGAGGCGATGATCGAGCAATACAGAAGGAGTGTGAACGCGAAGAAGATTCGTTGCCGCGTCAATATCGCCAACCTCAATCAGCTGTCTGATCCGGCATATAAACCGCCGCGATCGATACAGCGAAGACGATATTGACGAAGACGAAGAAGACGGCGATGATGAAAGAGGAGGAGAGAGAGATGAAGATGACGGCGAAGACGGAGGCGAACAATTCGTACGAAAATCATCATCGTCATCATTGTGCGAAGAAGAAGAGTGGAATAGGTTTTCGGAGGTGGCAAAATCTATGACGAGCGAGTCCAGCGCTTCCCAGTTCACGGCGGTAGTTTCCGCGGCGACGTTGGTTGTGTCGGTGGTGGTTGTGACGGTAGCGGCGGCGGCGGCGGAGGTCATGGCGGCGGAAGAATGAGGGATGAGAGATGATGATTCTAGAAGGATAGAGATGAGATGGTGAGATGTCAGACGATAAGATTACGAGTTACGCTTGCTTTTTTGTCGCGCCGTTTATCAAGTAGTCCGTGTATATATACGCTGCTTTAATAGTGTGACTGCGTATGGTAATGTCTTATGTCCATATTTCGCTTTTTTTTTTTTTTTTTTTCGTAACCATTTATTTTGGGTGTTAAAAAAAAAAAAAAAATCGTGTGTTAGTGTTGTTTGATTCACAGATTAGATATTTGGCGAGGGTTGGGGGTGTTGATTGGTAGATGTATAGGTTTGTGTTGGAGTGAGTGTAGGCGGGGATGAGTTGTTGACGCTAGTGTTGAGCGTTGAAAAAAATGGTGATAGGGGTGGCTAGGGTGGGGTAGTAGGGCTGTAGGGGTGGTGGTGGGGGGGTTGGTTGGAGGAGGTTGGATCAATGGGAAACCTTTATGCGGGTTGTAGGGTTGGTGGTGGGTTAATCGTTGATAAGTTGTTCTCTTAACT
>VHZZ01022754.1:8197-25933 GCA_009801015.1 Silene noctiflora | reverse complement strand
ATCCTAGGCCATAGTTTCGATTAGTAGACTTACCACTGATTACTTTTATGATTTTCATTCGAGGGATATCTTTTCCCCAACACTCTTTATACTTCCGTTTTGTACAATTCAACTATCCCTTATTATGTTTCGGTTTGTAAAACCAAATTTTTGTACTTCCTTTTCTGCACAATTGTAGTATTATGACATTTCGCTTTTAGACTCCAAAAATGTTTTAAAAATTTGGTATTTCCGCTACTTATCTTTTCAACTATGTTATATTTTGGTATCTTAAATAGCGGGGTGTCACATATGGCATTTGCACAAGAATTTCATTGTTCTAGCATGAATTATTTGCATCTCTTCATAAACATGAGTAAGATAGSAATTTCAACAACCGAACCATGAATTTAAACCACCTAATCATAATTCATGCTAGAAAACATCAAGAATTATACTAAAACCCAACATACAACCATGTTTGCAAATTAACCAACTTTAATGTATAAAACATCAAAAATAGCACAAATAAACACCGAAATTCTAAAGTATCGCCGAGTAACCTATCACCGTTACCTTAAGCTTCCTAATCTTCTTGAAAATCCTCAACAATGCACCTATCTTCTTCCAAATATTCACCTAGACAACAAAATAAAGGTTGTTAGATGAGAAACTCTCCATAAAGGGGAGAAAAGGGATTTCGAAAATTGGGAAAAGGAGAGAAAAATGAAACTTTATTACTTACTAAGAAGGAGAACGAGAAGAGGAAGAGAACGGCGCGAAAATCAAAGGAAGCGGATGAGAAACGAAGATTTTATGCTCGTCTTAAGCTTTGAGGAAAATGTGTAACAATGGAGTTTTTGTATGAATGAAGTATGTTGAGAATTCTAGGGTTGAAGGAGAGTTTTAGGGGAAGGTAGGTGGAAAAAGGAGGTTATATGGGCCTTAAACCAACTTAGGCCCAAACATATTAACTTGAGTTGGGATTTTCTCATTTTACGTCCAAATGCTACTATACATTTAAGACGGACCATAATATTATTTATATAAATATTACACTATAAAATTCATATTTTATGAAAATAATATTTAAAATCATAATTAGCTCAGTTCAATTATTAAAGTAGTTTAAATATATATTTTCACCCAAAAATACGATTAAACCGTAATTTATTTTAAACAACTTATTAAATTATTTTTAAAACTTAAATTCTAAATTGCGGGTGTTACAAATCTTGCTGGTCGACGATAATTAATGATTTAAGATTTAGCAACATTGATTAAAGACTGGCGGTTTCTTCGCGCGCGGGGAAGATGAAGAGGGTTTATGRAAATTTGATGATCGCGCGTTGAGTTTATCCATTTTTACTGAATTGTGTTGAAGGGTTTAAAACTGTGGGTAATTGGGTATTAACATCGGTTCATGTTCAACTGTCGGGAATTTATAATGGCGGATTTTTTAATTAAAAATGTTATCAATTACAATTGCTTTTAGCGTCGTTTTTAACGTTGGTCGTTAATACAACCGCCACAATTGACTTATGCTGGAGTTTGTTATATGAAACCGCCACATTTGACTACACCTATTACGTCGGTTCTTAATTTAAATCGCCACAATAGACCTCCTAAACTATGAAAAATTCACTCCCGCCAATTTTTTTGGCTTTTAACGGCGTTTCTATTAGAACCGCCACGATAAAGGCGCCATGATAGGGGTTTTTTTCTACTAGTGGGGTTCAAAAAAAAATCAACATAAAATTTGATGTCTGACGACAACAATGATGTAAAAAGTTACTTATTACCACGAATCAAACAAAATCATACAAATAATTGACAAAACTTGAAGGAATCAAAACAAGGTCAATTTGGAGAATATAAGAGGAAAGATAACATCCTTTACATTGTTAAATTAGCAAAATTAAGGGAATAAAATGGAGTAGAAAGCTCAAATCCAAGCAACAAACATCGACAATGGAGTTTTGGGAAACATCTTAAAGAGATTTGATAACTTTTGTTATGAGGAATGATGAAGAAATACAAGAGATAACATAAGATAGGTTAAGAATACAAATCTCACAAAATTTACAACCCAGAAAATGGCACTCGGTCGTGTGCAAAGTTCACTCGGTCGAGAGCTTGTCTACTCGGTCGAGTGCCCTTCTCCACTCGGTCGAGTGACCTGTTTCCAGAAACTGGAAGATGGCCCACTCGGTCGAGAACTAGGTTCACTCGGTCGAGTGACTAGGACTCGGCCAAGTACTAGCTCGCACTCGGTTGGGTGCCTCTCTATGTTTTGAAATTTCCGACTAAGACTTCTACTCTTATGCTAACGATTACGCCACTAACAACCATTACAACTAAGACTATAACTCAAACACGAGTGAAATCCAAACATATATGCGGTATTAAAATGCTAAGGACGGGACTAATGCCTATCACATGCCAACAGGTAATAACCACTCTCAAAACACATTATACATATCACTCTTTTCATCCAATTTTCACATATATTATCATGTACCACATGAATGACTAAATCATGTAAGAATCTTATCAACATGTTATAGCACACATGTAAATATGTAATTACACCACATTTCACATAGCCTTCACACATCGACACATAACAACCACTCCCAAGATATGTTATACTCATCAATTATCTCATCCACTTCCACAAATTATCATCCATCAAATGAAAAAAGATATCATGCAATAAATTTAGCAAAAATTATAACATATATGTAATCATACAACATTCCACTTCACGTTTCCCGACTCATAACTACCCACGTAGTGACCAATTGAGACAATATGCACTAGTTTTGATATGAGGGTGCCTACTCATCCAAAACCGAACTCATATTGTACTAACGTCGGGTTCATTTTATTAGACACACCTAGATTCATTTTGGTTCATTGGTTCTGGTTCCAAAATCGTCGTTCTGATACCACTTTGTAACACCACAATTATCCGGCCAAGACTATTGGATGATGTTACCATCTCGGTTTCCCGGGGCAGTGAATCGGACGTACAATCAAGAAACATTTATTATAAAATATGGTTTAGTGAATTACATATCCGTAAAACAAATGATAAATGTGAACTATACAAATTACAAGTTGACTACTATCTATGTCATCTATGCTAAGCTACTCGACTCCAAGTCCAAATCACGGCCTGAATCCCGATCACGTCAATAAGCAAAACCTGTACTCTACCTGCTGCCCATATGATCGGAAATATCATATGGAACGACTTGTAATTTGTATAGTTCACTTTATTAAATACGTAATTAATTACTTAAATAAAACGTCAGTTTCAATAAATAATATAAGACACGACATACAAAATATGATTATGCAACATGATAAATATATGAACGAGACTCAGTTCCACTAACACCACACCGGTACCAAGACACACCCAGATGTACCCACAACCCAGTGACAGCACCACAGCACCGTCCACCAAAATAGTTGGATCGCAGCTTATAAAAAGGTACTCCTGACACACCAGTAGTACCGGGCCCGAGAGCGACTCGGATCCCCTGCCAAACAACGTGTCCCTCCGTAATTCAGGCCATTAATGTGCACATCCCTCTTGGAGTGGGAAGCTCCAAGAGGTGACTGAAGCTTAAGACGGTCTCCCAACGTCTTACGTCTCCTCAACAACAACCGAATCCACAACATAAAATAATAACGATAATGACATATGCAATGCAGCATATCAAAATACGACTCATCATGTGACACCTCCCAAACATGCCATAAACATCCACTTATCAATAATCCCCACTCCTCGAGTCATCAAGACCCAACACTATATACAATACGGCTCACACAATGTAAATAATGACAAATGCCCCAACACAAGTATACATGTATCGAAACTAAGTAGGATAACCTACCTTTTAGAAATCCCGCTACACAATAAAGAAAATATAATCAAGTGTGATTCTCCATAAAACGTCACCTAATTACGATAATTAAATACGTATAAATACTAACCAATCCAAATAAATTGAATACGTAATTAATTACAATAAATAAAAACTCGCCTTAAAGCTATTCGAAACCCCACCAAACCCGGTCACTCTACCACCCCTCACCACCTCACCATGGCCACCATTTCACTCACCACGACCACCTCACACCACCCTCTATCTAGCCCCTGACCAGTCCCTAAAACTGCAGCAACAACAATAATAACAGCAGCCTAATAACAACACATACACTCCCGACAAACACACACCAAACACAACCAAAACACTACCAAAACGCCACCACCATGGACCACCACCACACTCACCCACAACCTGCACCCTCACGCTGCCTAACGTGTCCCTAACAACCACCACCAACAATGACACATGCAGCAAACAACCAATAACAACAACAACCCGACAGCCCCTCTTTTAGACCTGATTTCTACCACCTAACACCACCGAAACCACCACCCATGACGACCACTCAACTATCCTCTCTACTCTCGAAAAGACCCGCCTTAAGTCAGCCCAAGGTCAGGCCACTAATGAGGGATAAAAACCAGTCCAAAGACCGACACACACAACATCAAAACATCCATTTTATACTTGATCAAGCCCAGATTTGGGTGGTCAACGATGGTCCAAGGGTGGTCAACGACGGTCCTAAGATAGGTCAGGGTCGAGGAGGGTCAACGGTATAAATTAATTAAGATATAAGCTAGTATAAGACGGTCTTACCTCAAGTTCCTGAGACGGATTTATAAAGCTTCCTTCACCCTTCTAATCTCTCTCTTTTTCTCTCTTTTCTTTCTTTAAAATGTGTGGTGGAGTTGTGTGGATTATGAGATAAAATGAGATAGTATGGATGGGTGGAATATATATATAAGGGTTGGATGGTAGATGGGAGTATATTATACATGTATTATATATTATTATTATTATCGTTATTATTTATTATTTTGTCTCATACATAATTCATAAAATAATATAATTTTAAAAAATACATTTACTCATTTACCGTTGACTAGCCTTTGACCAAAGTAATAAAATACGGGATATTACACGGTCTGAGTTCTATTTTTTCGTCGATTCACTTTGTGGTTAAGTGGGCTGTTTATTTTTCTCTTAATCAGTTCTAAACATTGTTTTAACCCTAAACGTTTCTTAAACTCTCCTAAACTCATCTCTCCTCCTTTTATTTATTCTTGTGATAAGAAGATTCGATGCGATCATTTGATTAAGATTTCAATGTCCACCTTTGTTAGCAACCTTTTGTATAAGTTTCTAATCTAATTCTTGCCATCAGTTTTCTAGTGTTACAAAACCCTAGAATTTGGGAAAAGTGGGTGAATTAGTAATCGGTGTATACTAGATAGTTTGGTTATGCTTGGATCGTTAAAAGGTAGGATTTCCCTACTCGGTATAGTTGTATGATTAATTATGAGACGGACTGTGTTTATGTGATTATGTGATAGTTAATATTATTGTGTTTGTTATTGTAATGTTAATGGTGGCGGATATTGTGATTGAGATTGTGAAGACATGTCAGGAGATGGACTTCACTATCATACATCGCCTCTTGTGACTCCCGTCAGAAGGGAGATGTGCAAATTAAGGATTTAGGTTCGCTCGCTGCGATGAGCGGGGATTTTTATGTCCATTGTTGTGGTCTGGCATCGGCAGGGGTTGGTTACCTATTGCGATGGAAGTCAGGCTACTCGTTGCGATAAGAGCCAGTAGTGTCAACGCTGCGGTTCAGACATTGGTTACTATAGATGTTGGAGTTGATGCAAGATTGGAGTGGAATTGTTTGTGTGGTTATTGTATATAATCGTATTTTCCTATTTGTGATTAATTGGTTTGACTGTTACTGACCTTCTGTGGTGTTTCATGTATTTCTATTTTGTTTATTATCTGCGGTGATCCATTTGTCATTTTCGGCAAATGGAGAGCAATGAGTCTTGAGTGGTGATCATGTGGTTGTTGTGGATTGCTATTGGGGAAGTTGGAGGACGCATGTCACCGCCGAGTTTTATTAATTTATTCATGACAGTTAGATTGGATTATTCATCACTTCCGTTGTCGAATTTTGGTTTTCGATTTTGTATTGTATTCGATAATTTATGATTGAGTGAATAAAGTGATTAAACTATTATTTTATTGTCTATTTGATATGAATTACCTAGAAAAATGAGATGGTAGCACCTGTATTTACTGAGGAAGGTCTTGTTAAAGGCTTCTTGGTAAGTGGTGGTGTTACAATGATTGGCGAAATTTAATGGATGGTGGTAAATAAGTAACTGGAACATGTTTCATGTGCACATGAGCATATTAAAGTGGTATATAAGTTCCAATGAAAGAAGAGTGTTATAAACATTATGGTTATTGTTTTGTATGTTATCACGTGTCGTATGCGTGTTATTTTAACATATTTGTGAGAAGAAACATGTGAAACAAGGCTATGTATGAGCTACTGTGAAGTCGGGATATGTATAGGAGCCTAAGGAATGTTCTTAGTCAAGTGGGGATAAGAATTGGCCGAGTAGAGAATAATCGACCGAGTGTCCAATGACACTCGACTGAGTGGGTTTAATGCATGATTCAGAGAAATCCCTAGAGGGATCACACTCGACCGAGTAGGGAACTACTCGACTGCGTGTGAAGCACTCGACCGAGTATCCCCAGCACTCGACCAAGTGGGTTGATTGGCAAAGTTGGGATAATTTCTAGGAAGTGGAGCACTCGGTCGGGTACTGCAACATACTCGACCGAGTGGCATGTACTCGGTCGAGTGGTGTCATGAAACTCAACCGCGTGGTCCCCTAAAGTTGGCCAATCTTGATCGTCTCTAATTGTGAGACATGTGTTAATGTTTATCTTGTTATTGAAGTTATTTTGTCGTCAAGAATAGCTGCATCCGTGTCTGGAGTGCCCCGTAGGCCCGATGCGGAAATTGAAAGGATATTGGAGCAAAATAAGGCCCTAACTGAAGCGTTAAAGAACGTGATAATATTAAGGGATGTTTTATTGGATACCTCAACCATAAGTACGACTATGGCCATAAAATTTTTGTAGAAATTTTAAGGGACCGGAGCACCAAACAAACTCGATAATTGGATCCGCGAAATGGAAGACATCTTTGAAGTAGTCAATTCTCCGGAGGAGATGAAGGTGGACCGGGCCGCCTTTTACATAGGAAAACAAGCCGGTCTATGTTGGTACCGCGAAAGAGGGGCGATGAAGGGCTACTATAGAAGTGTAGGGGAATTTGCCATTCCTTGGTCAAGCTTCAAGGTGAAGATGAGGGACAAATTCATACCGGAGCATATCCCAAGCAAGCTTAGGGCGGAATTCAATAGCTTCACCATGAAAGAAGATATGACGGTTCAAGATTATTACATCAAGTTCAATGAACTACTCACTTACGTTGAAGACTTACAATTAAGTCCCCAAATACTAGCCTTCCGGTTCGAGAAAGCCTTGACATTGAAGGTGTTGGAGAAGCTACAGGCATGAGTGTTGACGGATTTTATATAAGTCTATACGAGGGTCGGGAACGTGGAGCGGTTGGTTAATATGGCTAAGGAGGCAAGGAAGAAAACTGGAGAAGGTGGTGGATCGCAAGAAAGGGGGCCCAATTTAAACCAAGCAAGATCCTACTCGAATGGATCACATTATGGAGGGAGTGTTAGGTCAAGTGTAAGTGGAGGAAGAGCCGCGAGTGAAGGTGGTAGTTTAAGGGGCTTTAATTTGTCGTGTGCTAGGTCATAAGAGGCATGAATGCACAAGCACTGTGAGATGTCCGAATCATAGGTTTAGCCAAGAGAAATCTTATCAAGCTCCTTCTCAAAGCATGGAAATCAATCAAATTACCGGTTCATGGACTACTCCAAGAAACCCAATGTTCAACAATGGTGGCTATAACCGTGGGAACTTCAATCGTGGTGATCTTTCTCAAAGGTAAGGCAATGGTGGGAAACAACCTTCGGAAGCAAGGCCAACGACTTCCGCTAGTATGGTTCAAGGTGGACAAAATACTAGTGGCAAGTTGTTCCCAATGGAAAAGAAAGCGGCGGAGGAAGATGCACATTTTGTTTCGGGTACATTTCTTTTTAACTTTATACCCTCTTTTGTTTTGTATGACTCAGGATCCACTCATTTATTTGTATCTAAGAGTCATGTGTCGAGCTTAGGATTGGGGAAAGGTGAGTTGGTGAGAGATGAAGTGGTGTTTCCGTCGTGAGAGTCCATGGTATGTTCTAGAGTTTTTAAGGAAGTGTCGGTCATTGTAGGGGAGGTAAATTTCCCGGCTAACCTCTTTGAGTTTCCTTTGGAGGGGTTTGAAGTAATTTTGGGAATGTATTAGATAGGAATGCATAAACCTAACATAAATTGTCATCAAAAGAAAGTAACTTTGGAAGGTCCAAAAGCAGTTAGAGTCTGTTACAAGGGTTATGTAATCAAACCCAAAGTTAAACTTATTACATTGATGACTCTTAAGTTGTGCTGGAAGAATGGGTGTCCCATGATTTTGTGTTATTTAAGAGACGCTAGTATTTATGAACCCCAAGCCATTAACATACCCGTGGTCAATGAATATGTGGATATATTTACGGAGGAGATACTTGGTTTACCACCTAAGAGGGCGGTTTAATTTAGTGTCGACTTAAAGCTGGGAGCGGGACCGATCTCTTAAGCGCCGTATCGTGTGGATCCAAAAGAGTTGGAAGAATTAAAGAAGCAATTTTGTGACATGTTGGACAAAGGTCATATTCGACGGAGCGTTTGGCCATGGGAAGCCTCAGTCTTGTTTATGAAGAAAAAGGATGGTAACATGAGGTTATGCATTGACTATTGGAAGTTGAACAACGTCACCATCAAGAACAAGTACCCGTTGCCAAGGATCGATGACTTTTTTGTTCAACTAAACGGAGCCGGAGTGTTCTCAAAGATGCAGATATCCCTAAGAGCGCGTTGCGATCATGGTGTGAACATTACGAGTTCATCGTGATACCATTCAGATTTACTTACACACTAGCCGTGTTAATGGACTTAATGAATTGTGTCTTTAATCTGTACTTGGAAAAGTTTGTGGTAGTGTTCGTAGATGACATATTGGTCTATTCTAAGATCAAAGAATCACACAAGGAGCACTTGAGGATTGTTTTGCAAACTTTAAGAGATAATCAACTATATATGATGTTAAGCAAGTGATTGTTTTGGTTGGAGAAGATTACTTTGTTAGGACATGTGGTGTCTAAGGAGGGGGTGTTTGTGGATCCAAGTAAGATTGAAGCGCTATCTAAGTGGGAACCACCAAAGAATGTTACGGAGATATGAAGTTTTTTTTGGATTTCCATCAAGGATTTCTCTAAGATAGCTACGTCATTGACTTCGTTGATGAGGAAGGAGAATCGCTTTAAATGGGACGGGAGTTTTGAGACAGCATTCCTAACTTTAAAGAAGCAACTAACCACGGCCCCGGTCTGAACCTTACTAGAAGGAAGTGAGAACTTTGAAGTATATACCGATGCATCAGAGAACGGACTAGGGTGTGTCCTTGTGCAAAATGGCAAGGTCATCGTGTATACTTCGCGAAAATTGAAACCGTATGACGAGAAATATATGACTCACGAGTTGGAGTAGGGAACCGTGGTGTTCACCTTGAAGATTTAGAGGCATTAGCTCTATGGAATAACTTTCAAAGTGTTTTCCTATCACAAGAGCTTGAAGTATATTTACATTCAAAAGGAGTTGAACATGAGGGAAACAAGGATAATGACATGGAGATCGTGTATCATGAAGAGAAGGATAATGTTGTAGCCGATGCTTTGAGTAGGAAGTCGTTCCATTCATTGTGTACCGCTTTGTCAATGAAGATATTGAAGGAAGAAGTGGGGAAGATGAGCATCCATGTGATCCGAAAAGTAGAGGTCATTAGTGACATGATCTTAGAACCCGAGTTGTATGATAAGATTCGGGAGAAACAAGCGGTCGACCCTAAGAACCAAGAGTGGAAGGAAACGTTGGTTAGGAATGAGACATCATGGTTCGAGTTGCATTCGGATAGTAGTCTTAGATTTTGAGGGGCATGGTGTATTCCTAATGATCATTAACTTACGAAGAAGTTTATTGATGAAGCCCATAATACACCTTACTCGGTGCATCCGGGTTGTGACAAGTTATTTAATGATCTCAAGAAGACGTTTTGGGGGTCGGCATGAAAAACAAAGTAGCGTAATTTGTGGCTAGGTGTTTGACATGACAAAGGGTAAAGGGTGAATATTAGAGACCTCAAGGTAAAATTCAGTCATTGGAAATGCCGGAATGGAAATAAGAATCGATATCAATGGACTTCATCGTGGGACTGACGAAAACTCAAAAGGGTAACAATATGTTTTGGTTTATTATGGATACACTTACCAAGTCAGCTCATTTTATACCGATAAAGGATACTTGGAACAAGGTTGAATTAACCAATATATACCGGAAGAATGTTGTGAAATTGCATAGGGTGCGTAAAGGTATAGTGTCGGATTGTGATTCTAGATTTATCTCTAGATTTTGGCAAGAATTGTAAGACTCCTTGGGTGCTCAATTGAAGATGAGTATGGCGTTTCATCTGGTGACGAATGGGAAAATCGAGCAATTTAGTTGACCGAGTCCTATCTGGGTTAAACCCAGATCCTATTTTGGTGTCACTCGACCGAGTGCGGTGCAATCGGCCTAGTGACCTAGTTTAGACTGAGAAATGTGAAAATTAGGCTCCGTGTTTTAGGCCTTACTATACAAACCTTGAAAAGTGTTTTCTATCTCTTCTACAACCTTAAACACTCCCAAACTCTCTCTCTCTCTCTCTCTCTCTCTCTCTCTCTCTCTCTCTCTCTCTCTCTCTCTCTCCCTCTCTTGCACCCAAATCCTCTCTAGAACCTTACCAACACCCTAGCTTTGAAGATTCACCTTGATTTGGAAGATTTGTTCACCAAGCTTCATACTTTCTTACGTATTTTCCATTTGTATGTGGTTGTTCTTCCTTCTATTTTAATTACTCTTTATTGTAACCCTAAAATTTGGGGGGTTTATCATTTACGTATTTTAATTGGGTAATTGGTTAGTTAAATAGTTAAAATAAGGGATTATGTATATATTATTGTTGTAGAATATGTTTATGATAGGAAATTCTTGATTATATGTAGGAGGAGACTTCATAGAAGAGGATTTCTGGTGTTTGTGCTAGTTTTTAAAGATTTGCTAAGAGGTATGGTTTCCTTACTCGGTCTTGATAATATGATGGTTTACTCATGTGTTTATTGTCATGAATTTCATAGTAGTTGGTAGAATTGCATTATAACATGAGTTTTGTGTGACAACCCGAGTTTAGGCAAGTTTAAGTATGAGTTTTACTAGTTTATCTGTTAATTATATGTGTTGTCTTTTAGAGTAGTTGCGCGATCTTCGGGACGAATTTCTTTTTAAGTAGGGAATATTGTAATACCTCGTAATTTACGAGAATTATATGCTACATAACATGTGTAAGTCCATATGTCCTTGTCTAGTGAACTTGCGCTATGTATAATGACCTTATCTAACAAGATAGTACTAATTGTTTATTTACATTGCTGAATGTTGACAGACAAAGGTAGGAATGGCGAGGAGGTGTGTGGTCTATATCTAATTGCGTTGTCGATTGACTTGTGTGGTTGTCTATCGATAAGTGCTAGGTGTCGATAGACAAGGAGGTAAAGCGAGTTTCATTATCTCCAAAATTAATTCTATTTACTTCAGACTATAAATACATACCTAAATCAAACCCTAAACACTTTTGCAAAAACAAAATCATACATACACACAGACACTGACATCCTACCGAGAGAAAAGAGAAGGGAGAAGAAAGCACCAGTGATTTGTAATTTCTGTATCGTAAGTATTATAATCATTAGTTAATAAATTTTTTTGTCACAGGATGTATCGTAAATAGTGTATAATCCGTGCCCTAGTCGTGTAACCATCATGGTGATGTCCTAAACCGGGTTTAGGGAGTTAATCAATTAATTGCGTTATCATTGGTTGGGTATGTATTGGGTGTAGTCGTAGCAATGACCAGGCCGTGACCAAGCCGTGGCCAGACCATGACCAGGCCATCACCAAGCCGTGACTATTTCATATATGGGTATGGGATTGGTGATTCGTTTATCTCCGTCATCGTTAAGTTGTGTCGTTGATTGTATGTCATTGTGTATTTCGTAACTAAGTGGTGGATTTGTAGAGGAGCGGTTTTAACCCCTTGCTTGTTCATTGTTGCATAAATATCACTAAATGGTAGGGATACCCTACTTTACTATATGTTTATTATTATTATTATTGTTCTATGGTGATGCGAGAAAGTGCTCGAAATGTGAATTGCAGAGATAAGTATCATTGGTCGAATGACCTGGTGCTTAGGTCGATCGGCCTAGGCATTACTCGAGCTGATTTGTCAATTGTTGTTGCGTTAATGTTATTAGTGGTTTAATTATTATTATTATGTTTGGCTACTGAAATTATTATTTTCATACATATTATATGATCGTCACGACAATTAATTTTTGAAGGCACTGTTTTACGGGAGTTGTACCTTATTGTGATGAGCATTTTGTTAAGGAAGTTGTGTTATGTTTTGATATGTGCATGGTGTTAAGAGAGGTGTGCCATACTTGCTGACTAGGGTGGCGGTTGGCCAGTATGAGACGGGAGACCGGGCACTCAAGTATGATCAGAATGATATTATTATTGTTGGCTTATAGTTGTACGTTGTCTATTTATATATTGTTTATTGTTTCGTTTAATCCCTAATACACCTGTGGTTGTCGTAAGTTTGTTTTGTGTCAAATTATCACCTATTTATGGGGTGGCCTGTGTTGATCCATTCAATAATTTCCGATTGAATGGGGAGCAGTTAATTAAGGAGCTACAGATTATTATATGATCATGTTGCTGTCCTTGGGGATAGGTTACCGTCTGACCGAGAGTCAGGAGTATAGTGTTCACATGTCTTTAACATTACTCGGACTTTCTTATTTAATAAATTTGATTATAAATATTTACATATGATAGTTTGTTTTAAAAGTGTATTTCTTTCAGTTAAGGTCGTCTGAAGTATTGATGTAAATTTTAATAAAATACTGTGTATTGTTCCATTTGATTATGATTGGATCGGGTTACCGAGATGGTAAGAGCTTCATTTAATCGGGAATATTTTGCTGATGGCTCCTGCTAAAATGCGGGTGTTACTGTTTCGTAATGTTTTCTTAGAGGGTTGTGGTGGTTATTAGTGAATTAAGTTATGGCATACTTGGTATTCATTATTCATATAAAAGTAGCATACTTTGTAACCTTTGTGCATGGGAAAGTATCATACTTATCATATTGTGTGAATATTATATTACTTGTAGATGTTGGTGGATATTGGTGGAGGTTGGCCGTGTTGTTGTTGAGGAAACGTAAGGCAGTTCGGGAGACCGTCTTGTTGCTTCTTTGAGTTTCTCACTTGAAGGAGAATGTGAATGTTTATGGCTTGATTGTGGAGGGATTCATGTGGCGTCATAAATCTGGCAGGGGTCCGGTTAGTACCTTGGCTCGGTATTCCGTGAGCGTCATAGATACCTTTACGGACTACGGTTCGGTTGTTGATGGCGATATTGCAATGTCGTCGCCGGGTTGAGTTGGAGGTGGAGTGGTGATTAGAAGTGACTTGTGAGCCTTACACTTCACTATTGCATGTCAATATTGCATTTCATATCTATGCACTCGTATCATATAATGAGCATTTGTATTATTGAGACCGAACTTTAATGTTTTCAAAATCTGTGTTGATCCATATAATATTTCTGCCATATGGAGAGCAGTGGATTGGCAGGTTAACATTTGTGCATGAAGGCGGGTTTGAGGATCGGCGTAGTCTTGCCACCTAGAGGGTCCCACTTAGCCCAGGCATTTTTGGACATAATTGTTGGATTTTGTTGGTTTTTATAATTTTCACTTTCTATTTTGGATATTGAGAATTGTATTTATAATTCCTTAAACATTACTTAAACTAAATTAAAACATTGCTTTCTTAATTGGTTGTCCGAAACACATTTACTCGAGAAACTGAAATTTGCAACACCTCCATTAGCTAGGAAGGCCTTGCTAAAGGCTTCCTAATTAATGGGGATGTTACAATCTTCCATGTGGCAAAGTAATATTTTATAGTTGCACACACATCATATCCAATAATATCCCAACTGTCTTTGATAAAATCAATGGTTTAGCCCTCTGGTCCAAGAGATTTGTCAATTGGAATGGCAAAGAACACCTTTTAAATTTTATCATTAGTAACTGGTGTATTCAAAATGTCCATGTGGTCGTGATTGCAGAATTTCCCTATATTGATCACATGAGCTCTAACCTTTTCATCTGTTTTATTACTGCCAAGGAGAGACTAATAAAATTCAAGAAATGCATCTTGAATGCTTTGGCTATCAGTGGTTTCCATATTGATCTTCAATTTGTATTACCTTGTTCATGCTATTTCTCTTTTTAATGGCACCATGAAAATAAGTTGTATTACCGTCCCCTGCCTGTAACCACTGCAATTTAGCGTTTTTACTCAAGAAACTATTCCTTTCCACACTCAACTCATTAATTTTTGAAGCAACTACCAATTCCCGATGAATAAGCTCGCAATTCTCAGGATCCTGAACTAAATGTAGCTTTATAGAACTAAGGTCAGCTTCGGCACTAGCGGTTGAATTTTCAATATCTGCAAAACATTTTTTAATAAGACTCTTTAGGCGAGGTTTTAAGGCCTTCAATTTCTTGATTACACCAAACATCTTTTGACCAGAATAATTCTTCTGCCACTCCTCTTGGACTCTAGTGAGAAAATAGGGGGCCTTACCCCACATATTGAAATACATGAAGCTTGCCTTTTTCTTGTCACCAATGTGAATATTACTAACAACACAGGGACAGCGGTCAATTAATTCTTCAGGGTGGAAGTGTGCCATCATATTAGGAAAAGTATCAAGCCAATCCTGGTTGACAAGAAACCTATCCAGTCTTCTATTGACCCTAGTACTTGGATCATGTTTATTGTTCCATGTGAAAAATGCACTAGTTGCATGTATATCAGGCATGCCACATACATCAATACAACCAACAAACTCATCCATATCTGATTGTTTAGTATTTCCCCCTGGTCTTTCAGCATGAGTTATAATTTTATTAAAATCCCCTGCAAGTGTCCAATGCCCTGTACAGTGTGCTACAATTATTTCTAGTTTCTGCCACAGATCTCTTCTCTCAGCCCCATCATTGAATGCATAAATCATAATAAAAAAGAATTGTTGTTGAGTAATTCTAGAAGTAACCCTTTTGTGTATGAATTGAGTATCATATTGAGTAACCATAACATCAACCAGACTAGGTTTCCACAAGATCCATACTTTCCCTCCTTTATGACTTCTACTATTAGTAGTAACACGTCAACTATCAAGCATAGCAGTAAAAATATAACTCACATTACTCCCATTTTTTTTCAACTAGCCCAAAGAGGCCAACATCTTTGGAGTCACTATTTCTAATTAATATCAAGAGAGTAAGGATTACCCTGTTGGCCAATACGAACCTTTGGAGTCACTTCACCATCCACAACATCCTTTTATGATTTAGAATTAATAATTGTTAGAGTAGAATTGCTACTAAGAGTGACAATTTTCCCAAGAGAATTGACAGGAGTCCTCTCAGCTTTCATAACTTTTTCTTTACTATTATTAGCTTGTACCACTGCTTTAGCAGCCATAGGCCTCCATTCCTTCTAAGCAGGCCTTTGCTTCTGTATAGGTGAGTTTTTTTTCCAGCAGTTCACCTGTTCATGACCAATACCATTGCATTTCAAGCAAAGATAAGGCTTCCACTCATATTCAACCACCAGAGTGAACACCTTACCAGTTTCATCGAGAAATTTCACTTTATTTGGAAACATTAGGGGAACGGTTAATTCAATAATCACCCGAGCAAATCCCAATCTTGTCTTCACTATTGTTGCTTGATCAGCCTTTTGAAATTTGTCAATAAGCCCTGCAATAGCGGGGAGATACTTGTCACCAGATTTCAATGTTAAGTCATGAATCCTAACCCATGCAGGAGAAGACTTAACTTCCTCCTTTAATAACTCTACATCAACATCCTAATGTCTGACAATCAATGGCTTATTATCAAACATGAAATGCCGTGGAGTAAGATTACCTCTCTATCTTTGCTTTCCTTGAACCGAAAAAAGGAATATACCATTAGGCAAGAATGAAATCTTATCAACATTGTGCTTTTGCCAAATCCTATGTATAAAACCTTGTAAAACCACCCATTGAGGGTTTTCACCGAGTACAAAAGAGTAAACTGCATTATTCCAATACTCAATTTCCTCTTTTATATTCTCTTTAGTAAATTGTATGAGATCGTCCTCTAAATGTTCCTCCTCCACGATAGCAACATTCTTTTTTCCCCTTTAGGTGATTCATATGTTATCCGCAATCTTTTCCTATTCATTACATTCTTTTTTCCACTTTTGGGGATTCCATTAATCTCCTACATGAGTTTTGTTCGCACAACGTCATCCTATGATGAACCTTGTTTCATGTAATACCCGGATAATTTGGGACCAGTACGAGAGCCTCTAGATGCGCGAGAGGATCACCGGATTTGATAAGGGACTACTCGAGAGTAAAGTATAGTCATGCTTTAGGCAAACTAAGACCTACACACGACCTAGTGAGTATGCAGTGGACCAAATAGAGCTTTCAGCTGACCGAGTAGGTGGCACTCGGCCGAATACGGTGGTACTCGACTGAGTGAGTGTCACTCGGCCGATTGGACTCAATCACTCGACCGAGTGGCTCTATTTAGTACTCGATAAGACACAATTTAGGGACCTTACCATAATTCATTTCACTCTTTCTCCTTATCTCTCCTAATCCTCGGGGGGCGGGCGGGGAGGGGGGGGGGTGAATTGAGTATCTAAACTTTTTCGTTTTTCAAAATAAATTTCGTATTAAGCGTGATAAAATGTATACTTGAGGTTTATTGATTAAACCTAAGTAACTTATGCAAAGGAAAATGATAAAGCAAATTAAAGAAATGAATACACATGGATTTTTGAAGTGGTTCGGTTTCACAAGTCGAAACCTACGTCCACTATTCTTGATTAATAATTTTAGTACCTTTCTATGGATTACAAAATTATCAACCCACTCGTACAACTAACTCTATTTGTAACTCAATTTGAGTACCGTTAAATACTCAAGACACTACGAGTATCGTTAAATACTCAACACACTACGAGTATCGTTAAATACTCAACTTACTTACGTGAAAAAGAAAGAACTTGATTGTTTTTCTAATGTTCACACAATTGAACGAGTAAGAAACAATATAAAGCACCATTATCTTATAAAGAAAATCAAAACGTAAGAGGAAGATCAATAAGCACACGACTTTGAAAAATAATTTGCAAAAGGATTTTCGTTAAAAAGGATTTTGCACTATAAAATAATTAGGCTCGTGAAAGTCGGTCCTTTGAGAAAATGTTGTGCCTCACTTTTTGGAGTATGTGTCCTCAACAATAGTGCGATCACATATTTAAATATCATAATTATAATACGTAAGGGGTGATACATTATATAGTCAACTGATCAACATTTATCGGTAACGATTGGTTGACTAGAGTTTGACGTTACTGTCGTTTGACGGT
>VHZZ01022740.1:0-20785 GCA_009801015.1 Silene noctiflora | reverse complement strand
TAAAACTACCGTTTCTCTGTGGAATTCGACCCCTTTATACTACATTTATTTGTTGTACTAGGGTATTTTTGCATAGGGTACGACACCTATCAGTAGGTTACGAGGATTGTTATTGGAAAAAAAACTTTTTGTAGTCATTGGAAAAACATATAAAATGTCGGGTAATTAGGGTGATTGTTGCTAGAATATTTAAAACCACTCTAACAAGAAACATATATTGTGAAAATAAACATGAAAATTAGTCTATGACTGCGGACAAAAAAGTGATCATTTTTTCATAAATAACGATCATTTAACTTTAAATAATGACTATTTTTTATTACTAAATTACCATTTTTCACCATTTTTTTCAAAATGGTCAATATTTGCCACAAAATTGTCATCAATTAGAGAAGACGGTACGTCAATTTGTCATACTCAAGAATTGCTGGGAATGAATGAGTAATTTTTCAATGACATTGTTGTTATAAGACCAATAGGTCTCACTTGTAATGGATATAATATCACAAACTTGTGACAGGTTAAATATCACCCATAACAATGTGTGCTATAAGACCACCCTTCTTTTTAAAATTGTTAAGCATAATTAGTTTAAAAACAATTGGATTTAATCCATGTGTAGAAGTGTAGCACGTTAAGCTACTTGAATGCGCTCCATGCTCCAACTTAAATACGGACTGCTCTAATAAACAATATTCTTCACCTAATAACGCGCCAACGTCCGCGTGACATTCACTAAACATTAGCCAGTAAAGCACTGCTTGACAAACCGACAAATCTTTTCGAGGCAACCGTCACTCACGTGATTCTGAACCATCAACTTCTTAAACAATTACGACTAAAATACTTACTCTCATTATGATTGAAGCTCCAGTAACTCTGTAAGTCTCGCTTGAGACGGATATCTATGTTCTAAACAAAAATTTGTGTTTAAAATAACCTTGAGATATCAAAATAGTCTCTCCTCTTCTCTTAAGCTAATTACCTTCCTTTATTTGAGAAGTTACGTAACAAGCTTATGTAAAACCGTCTCTCATAAATCATTCGAGTTACAATTAAAGCACCCATAATAACACTGATTAAATAAATTAATCACAGTATCTCACACTCTGACAACGTCTTTCCTCGTCAAACATCGGGTCCAACTACACATTCCTCTCCACTGTGCTCAATTTCAAATCCAAACAATTAACATTTAACATAAATAATTAACATAAATAAATAAAACACAAATCAAGTGACGAAACTACCCCTAAAACATCAAAGAAATCACACCAAATGCCACTGACAAAACCACACCATTCAACAACGAACCACTTCCTCTCGCATCATTTTTCTTCGAGTGCTCATCCGCCGCCTTCTCCGGCGAATCCGCCGTCGGCTCACCAGCTGGAGAATTGTCCGACGGCGGCGCAGGAGGAGAAGCTGCCGGCGCCTTCGATGGAGTAGGTGTATCCGCATCTGGTGACGGTGTCGGCGCGTCACTCTCCGGAGCTGGAGCAGGAGCTGGAGTTGGCGACATTCCGAACAATGCAACCGGCAACAATACACTGTCAACACTGTAAAACACAACCGGCGACGCATCAACAAGTGTTGTCGCAATACGCGAGCTATCGACGCCGGTATGGAGTGTCACCGAGTCGCCAGCTGTCGACGCGGTGAGTCCATACTTCCCTGCAGGAGCGAGCGTCTGCAAACTTCCTTTCGTCGTCTTCAATGTACCAATCGGCGCGTACGAGCTAAGCGCGTGGAACTGCAACAACGACACAACATCGGCACTACTGAGCTTATCAAGATCCGGCACACCTTTCGCCTTGAACGCCTCATCGTTCGGGGCGAAAACAGTAATTCCACTCTTCAACTGATCTTCATACCTCTTCAACACTCCACTTTTAGAAAGCAACGCCGCAAAAGTCTTGCACCCTGCCTTGGTCAACACTCCAGTCACATTGACCTCATCAGTTGCGGTCAACAACTCCGGAACAAGAATCGGAGCGGTGATTTCAATAACGGACAAGGAGAACGGTATTTGTTTAATTTGTTTGACATAAGTAGAGTCAAGCTTTGCGCCATCTTTAGCGGAGCCGAATTTAACGGCTCCGCCTTTAGCGTCGGTGATATTAAGCTCACCGACGGAAGAGCTAGCTTGACCAGTAGTTTGATACAGAGTCGTGGTTATGACGGTTCCGTCTTGGATGTCGTGGAGTTTTTTAGCGTCGTAGTAGTCGAGGACGACATGGAGGGAAAGCGTATTTTTTACGGCTGCGAGGGAGAGGTTAGAGAGCGGAGAAATGGCGGAGTTTGGGATGGCGAGGACTGTGATTGTTTGACGGGAGTTGATTTCGTCGGCGAGTTTGGTTCGGGTTAGGTAACTGTTGAATTGAGATAGGTTCGGGTCCGATTCTAGGATTTGAGTAATGTTGTGGGCGGAGGATAGGGTTGTAGCTATGGTTAGGATGAGGAGGAGTAGGAGAGGTTTGGGAGGAGACATTTTGAGGGAGGGAGAGTGAAGGAAGTAATGGAGTGAGAGTGAGGGAGTTGTGTTTTATTGGGAAGGATTTAACTATGGTTAAGTTGGGTTGGGTTAAGGTTAAGGTTAACTAGGGTTGGGTTGGGTTGGGTTGGGTGGTACTCCGTATAGTATAGCTGGAAGATTGCTACTTTTGAATGTGGTAAGAGTTGTAGGGCACTATGCCTAGAGTAGAGCCAGAGTATTTGCATGTTGAAATGACCAAATTACCCTTGTGTGACCGTGTTACACGTACAAAGTATTCCAGAGCAATGATTATTACAGCATTTTATTCTAACAAAGACGTTTTGGTTGTGATTGTGTGGTCCAAATTTAATCATATGGTAGAGTACTGTGTTTCCTTAATCTGTGTGTCAAAATGAAAAGGGAAGGTTGTCTAGAATAAGAGGTAGTAATTAATAAGCGCAATTTTTTGTTTTAGACGGACATTATTCATCTTAAACTTAAAACGAGACAAATATATCCATATGAGATGCATAAAAGTGATGGAACAAAAGCGGAATGCATTGAAAAAAGGTAAAAGATTTGTGTTATTTGTCCATGTGGGTAATATTTGACCCGTCCTAAATCTAAGACGGATAGTACCACCTTAAGCAAGATTATACTAGTTGATTAATAAGATCGTTGTATAGTGTGTAACCGTATTTTTATTAGTTAAAAGCAATTGTTATTATTAATATATAAATTAATGTGGATATTTATGAGGGTAATAAAAATCAAAGATTGTTAATTTTTATGAGGGTAATAAAAATTAAATATTATCGTTCATATTTATTTTTTTATATATTGCTTTTTATGATGTCCAACGATTTTACAAACATTTATCATTGTATAATGTCATTTAATGTGGATATTTATGAGGGTAATAAAAATTAATAGGTCTTGTGACAGACATTATTGGTGATAAGTTGAAAAAGGCTTGTGTCTTTTTTACAATAAGGCAAGTAGAAGGGCAAATGGAAGAGGGTGGAAGGAATGAAGCACCTCATGGTTAGTGTCACTTACATATTGTGAGAGGGACATTATTCGTTTTCACCTTATAACGGATAGTGCCCGTCTTCTACGACAATTTGTGGAAAAAAAAAGGTGCTGTTGAGTGTTGAGGTGATTGATGATAATGTTGGATGTTATACATGGACAACGTTGATGAAAAAGAGAGGGTTATAAAAATACAAAGAAAATGTGACAAACGAACAAAATTACGAATGTGCACCACTATGTCGACTATGTGTATGATGGCTTAATCATCCGTTACAAGACAAACTTGTGACGGATTAAGTATCACTCACATGGGTATATGAGACAAAAAGTATAATATATAGGGAATAACAAATGACTTGTTTTTATCCTTTTATGTGGATTTTATTTGACTTGTCACAAGTTTGTGATGGATATCGACAGTAACAAATGAGAATTACTAATCCCTTAATAAAGGGTGTATACTGTAGTAACCAGCACTGTTAAAAAGCTGTTACATTCTAATCATATTGACACTCTTAGACTTACAACTTACAACTTACAACTGATTTTGTTGTGATTATGAATTGTCAAGGACCATGCTTGCAAAATATCATACTGTACGAGTATTTCATTCATTGTTTTAATCATTTATTTCACATTTGAAATTTTGCCTACTAATCTCTGCTGGCTTCATTTAATGATACATGTGTTTGTATTTTCTAGTCACCCATCAAATGAGTACTTGTATTATTCTACCTAGCTTATACATAAAACAAAGAAAGCGTCTTGCTTGTGACGGTACTATCCGTCACAAGCTGAAGATAGATGATAGTGTCTCTCTTACAATAAGACAAGTGGGAGGGTATGACGGGGGAAATGGACCACCTCATGATTGGTGTCACTTGCATATTGTAAGAGGAGCATGATCCGTCTTCAGTTTGTGAGGGCTGGTGTTCTTCTTCAATGAGAATGTGTGATACACAGAACTGGCAAACGGGTCAAGTTTGAGTTGGGTCAGTTTGAGTCGATCAATTTCGGGTTTGCAGATTTCCGGTCGAGTCAAGTTGGGCCAATAATTTTCGAGTCAACTATAATCAAATTACTTGAGAAGCGTAAATAAAGATGAAATTGCGCAAAATACAAATGATTGGATTAAGACTTTTAATAGGTTAGGTGGTTGAACGGTACCATACAATGTTATAAAACCCAACCTTTTTTCTTCTTTTCCAACAACCCTTAATATTCTACCATATAAAATTATGGAAGCTATTATGGGTACAATCAGTTGTGTTTAGTGGAGAATAGGGAAGAAATGAAAAAGGAAGAGCCAGAAGATGGGGCATTGATCGGATATCTGATTCAAAAATTTAAATTTCTTTTATTAGGACCAATCCGAAATACATTTTTTTTTTACAGCAATAAAGAAAATTGTTCCTACATAGTACATACCCGACACTGTCGAATTCAGATTTTATTAATACATTATTAGGATAAGCAATTAAACTACAGTTGAGGTTGATAACCAAGCTAGGCTTCTTAGTGGGACGATCGGAGCTGGCCAATTGAGCGAACATTTCTTTTCTCTTCTTGAGTAACTGAGCTTCAGAGGAGTACCTGCAACAAGACACACTTACGCCACGAGGACGTAGAAATTTACGGGAAATAGATCTACTTTTAGAGAAAGTAGATAAATTGTGTCTTGGAGATTCATCCTCCTTGCTATGATTCTTCTTGGAAGTGGTGATTCTCCATTTCCTGTACACATGATTAGTAGAGGGGTACCTGCAAAACATAGGAGTACTAGGGGCGCATGATGGTTTCTCAACCGGGGAAATCTTACACTTCTTAGGACGAGCTGAAAAGATGAAAGGTTGATGGTCATCATTAGAATCATTATGAGCCGGAGAGCAATTAGAGGTGTTCTTTTCATTCACTAGAGTGCGAGGAGGAGCAAAATTGTCACAAACTGAAGATGCACTTGAACTCACGGCAGAGGTAGAGGACTGACTCAAACTTACGCTAGGAATAGTAGGCTTTCCATTGATGATATCTAAAGGAGTCATGTCTTCGTTCATGACCACCATCATCTTAGATTTCCGCTTTCTAAGACCTCTCTTCTTCTTCTTCTTCTTCTTCTTCTTGGAGCGTTCTCTTATAACGTCTCTCTCCTTAGTAGCCTCAACATCAAGGACCCGAATTGTTAAAGTTGACAAATCACGTTTACGGTAAAAAGTCACATTTTTATCTTCCAGCACTTTTTTATAAAATTGTGCAGGGATCCTTAGTCGGGAACTACCTCATACCTTTTTATAGAACTCAAGAACTGGCTTATTAGAACTATGTTCATTCTTCTTTAAGCTAGTCATCGAGTCTATACCACAATCACTTTGAACCTCCCTCACCTCCATATTCACACTCTCATTATCCTTTATACTCATATCACTTTGATTTTCTATCACCTCCGTGATCACACTTTCACTATCTGTTATACCCACGTCATATTTCGAGACATGAACATGAACCACTTTTTATTGTTCCCATCCACGCCACCTTCAGCAGCGACCTCCAACACTCTTTTTCCATTCTCCTTTATGAGAAGGAGACCTTTTACCACGTCTAATTCCCTTAACACATCCTTATTACTAGGTTCAACCACCAAGGCCTTAACCAAATCCAATTCAGCTTCCAAAAACCGTTTCAACTTCATATAAGCAACCGCCCGACGAAATAATGCCTTAACATTACGAGGAAATGTGTCCAAAATCATAGAGCACAAATCCAAAACAGCTTTGTATTTGTAACACCCCCATACTCCGAGACACCTTACCAGGACTACCTCAAGGTACAAGGATGTTACCATCTCGGTTTCCCGAGGTAGTGAACAACACAGAAACAATAAAGAAACGTTATTATTAATGATAGCGTTTAAATAATACAAAAGTGAATTTTCCCAAATACGAAGTACATGGCAAAACTGATAGATAAAGTGTAAACTAATGTCTGTGGAAACTACTACTATGTGACTCCACCCTGCTAATCCCACCGCGTGATCAACAACCATCATAGCCATTACCTGCTAGACAACCTACTCACCATCCCCGAATGGATCATCACAGTTTTCAAGACAATAACCGGGGTCAGTCAGCTGAGCGACTATATGCATCATAATGTAACACCGAATGAAGTACCGCAACACCGCCACCGCCAACACCAACCATCACCTCACCACTCCGGTACCAGGACACACCCAGACATACAGCATCACCACATCACACCGGTATCGGGACACACCCAGACATACCGCATCACCACATCACACCAGTACCGGTACACACCCAGACGTATCGTAACAACCCAAGTCCTTTAATGTGCACATCCCCCTACGTCGAGAGAACGCGGGAGGCGAACAATGGGAGTGAGACCACCTCTTATAATGGCTCGCAAACAATCACAATATCCAACATCTCCAACCACCATCATACAACTCCGCCATCACAATCATAACACAATCACATAATCATATCATATCACATTACAACATATAATTAACCAGGCAACTGAGTAGGATAACCTACCTTATCAGCAATATCAATCAATCAAATGGTTCAGAAACGTTCCTCTATGAATTCTCCTCCTATAACAATTAAAAGCATATCATAAGGAAAAGTCCCCTCGAAACCCCCAAATCAGCAATTAGGGTTCAAAACTATACATTAATGATTCAATAAGACACTTACCCTTGTAAATCYGGTCTCAAGACTCTTAGAACTATCAACAATTGCTTGGATTCTTTTTRCGGAAGTGAAGGCTAGAAGGAGAAGCAGTATCGTCGACTAGGTTTTTGTTTTGAAAGTGTAAAAAGTGAATTACTGCTTCCCGTCCTAGTATTTATAATTTCCGCGCAAAACCCGATACGAACCGGACACTCGGTCGAGTGAGTGACACTCGACCGAGTGCATTGCACTCGTCCGAGTTCCCCAAACCAGAACACTGACAGAACGACATCACGGGGCACTCGGCCGAGTACGTTGTACTCTACCGAGTGTCCCTATACTTAAAATACCGAATATTTATAGTATTCCTCAAGTTTCAGGGTACATGCAGCCAGGTTAGAATTAAGGGAAACAGCAAGGTCAGATAATAATTGAATATCGTCACCTCCAAAAGTTCCCAAGCCCAAATTAAGAATTTTACAAGCTTCATCGTAACACGCTACAACCATATCAAAGTAATTTTGCCGAAAAAGACCGTTCCCCTTGTCTTTTAGCGCCTTCACCTCAGACAATGTTGACCCCTGCATTTTCATAAAATARCCTAGCATCYTATCCCCATCMTCCTCCATAAACYCATCRYTAACATGAGCACAAGCAAAAGHTTCRAGGAATTTATGATAGACGGTAGAGGAAGACATAGTAACAAWACCAAAGAAGCSCAAACCAGAGACCACAAACCCCCAAAAAAACCGAAAAAAACTGGAAGAAGCGAGAGAAGGGCTGGAAAAAACCCAGCAACCAGCCGAAATCAACACAAAAGAAATCGATCGGAGAAGACGGTGACTTGATCAACCACGGAAATACCAACAACAACCAAAAGTGATCGATTAATTAAAGCGAAAAAACAACATACTAAAAGATGATCAAACCTCTACCTTATAAAATCGAAACCAAATTAGAAAAAAAACGACTTGGATGACGGTGACGGGCGCGGAAAATGCCCTTGATGACGGTGAGGAGCGCGGAAAATGACCTTGATGACGGTGAGGAGCGCGGTCAGGAAGGGTTGAAGAAGCCTCGTCGGCGACCTATAGAGGCGAACGGAGAAGTCGCCGGCGAGGAGCAGTTGATTTAATTTGGGAATTTTTGATCGTTTTTTTGGTAATGTTGAGGAGGAGAAATTCTGAAGCCGCATCCATGTGTTAAGGTCACATAAGTCCAATCCGAACTACATTGAATATCCAAATTTATATATCTGAGAAAAACGAACCAGTTATCTAATTTTTGGGTATAGATATCCAATCCAAACTACTTTTCGAATCAATTATCCAATTTTTCACGTCGAACTCAGACTAGATATCAGATCAATTCGAATAATCAGATATTTTTCTCAAACCCTAATTCGAGGTGTGTGGAATAAAACCACAAGTACCATCCATTATTTTTCTCAACATATAAAATTTTGGGTCGGTCACTTGATAGAAGGGTAGAAAAGGAAAGATAATAAGAAATGATTATGAGAAGCAAGAAAGGCGTGTGTGGCGAAGGGAAGGAGATGATATTTTATATGGATAGATAATAGTAGTAGATGTAAATTGCAATGGGGAAATGGGGACCCTTAAGAATACATTTTAAGCCAACCACGCACAAATTAACTTGTTAAAGCCACTGCTGCGTCGGTGACCCAGAATCTCCCACTTTTTTCACTAATAAACTATCTCACCTTCTAAACTACTAAGAATACAGACTATACAGTATACTTACATACTATTACTATTTACTACCCCATTTTCTCATGTTTTTACACTTTTTACTGTGGAGCATCCTTAAAACGTAGGGTAAAGTGTCATTTGGATTTAATTTAAAAAGGTGAATGTTCCAACTACATTACAGGAACATGACCCGACCCTTTATGTTCTTTGTCAAAAGTCGTTTAGAATACGAGCTTAGTCCTGTCAACACCGATTTCTGCTCAATGGTTATGAGTTTACGACAGGATGAAAACAACTTTTACCAATTGTGCTTTTGAAAGAGTTTCTTCTCATTACGAGTAAGGATCCTCTCTATTTCTCAAAACGAGATGGTGTAAATTTGGATATAAAGATAAATTGTGAGAAGACCATTCCAACTAAAAGTATGAAAAGTCGATAATACAATCAACACATACTATGATGCAAGTAGTTGATTGATGCAATGGTTTCATGTTCAAAAATAAATTTGTTACTTGAGGTCATATGGGGTCATTCTCACCTTCATGGATCGACTAATAAACAGGGAATAAAAATCGGACATCAGGTAATAAACGAAGCGGAAAAAAAAAAAAAACAATCTTTCCTTTGCTCAGCCACCCAATCAAGTCGATGCATAAGTCGATGTTGATATTTTTTTATTATTTAAATAGAAAAATGAAATGATACAACAATATGGAAGAAAAGATCTGAATATGAACATTTCTACTATCTATTTATCAGCCATCTTCAAGAAACTCTCTGTGGACTTTCATGCAAGTAGTGCTGCAGTATTTGTAATTATACCTGTGGAAGGGAACTTTACCAAATAAAGACGCTTCACAACAAGAGCAAACGATGTCCGGACTGGCCCCATTTCTAGATTGGGAGGTGCTTGGAGCGACAGCATTGTTTGTGGGCACAGTAGTAGAACCCGCCATTGCCATTCTTCTTTCTGCTGCAGCAGCTCTTTTTTCGCGTTCTTCAGCCAGCTTCTTCTTCAGTTCCTCCTGATTTAATTAGAATAGAATATAAAATGACGAAATAAAATAAAATAAAATAAAATAAAATAAAAAACAAGGCACGAGATCAAGAAAAGATTACTTAATCCATGCGAAAAATGAGGAGCCAATGTTAGAATAAATGGCAGAGAAGTAGGCATACCTCTTTGGACAATCTGGGAGTGGAGCTAGATTGAACTGATCGGACATTTGAAGATGAAGAAGCGCTACTGGCCTGTGAAATTGATGGTACTTCCTTTGATTCTGCAACCTTGGCCTACAATGAAAAACTCATTGTATATAAATTTCATACAATTTCCACTTTTTATATGGAGTAATAGTTGCTCCAAAAAGTCTTCCCTAAAATCGAGCTACCAATGCACTCGAGTTCCTATAAAAGGTAGATTAAGAGTTAAGAAAATAGAAGGGTCCAATTAGGCAACTGAACCAAACATAGATACGTGCTGCTCTAATCGTACATGTAAGGGTGATTCCAGGAACAACTACTCAATGATATGTGGAGTATATGCCAAGCTCTACTTATTCATAAAAGACCAGATAGCCTGAACCAGACTTCACCAGTGAATGCACAGTACTAATTAAATGGGGAACTTTGAATCACTCCAGCTTTCAATATTTCTTATTCCTTCCCATCTGGCCAGGTATGTCATTTTAGAGAAGTCCAAAAATGGAAAAATAAAATAGAATAATAATATGAATGACTTGAGTGCGGACCAGAAAGACTACAATGTGAAAGACCATGCCATTGGAATGACAGCGTAGTAGTGACGACTGACGAATTCCAAAGTCAAGATTCAAGAGGACAAACCTGAGCTTTCTTCTCCCTTTCCTTGCGCAGTTTTTTCATCTCCTTTGCTTTTGCTTTTCGCTTAGCATCTTTTTCAGCCTACTCCACCAAGTCAAACACAGTTAGTAGTCAATTTATAGATTCAACAAACACACATCAAAGCAGCAAAAATTGGTACAACAGACAACGGCAGCAACAGAAGAGACGAACAATACTTCAATACAAAAGAAAGAACCAAAAAAAAAAAAACAGGGATCTTCTTTGGTGTCCCCAGGTTTATTAGATTCTACAATGTCATCCTGTTTTTAAATTCATCTAGTATACCATAAGAATGATTTAAATTCATGGATGTAATTTAAATTTCAGCTCATTTTTTTAGTTTTATGTTTAGGCACACTACTAACTGATCATCCAACAATTATTTGTGGATTCATCAGTATACCAATTTACTCCCAGCAAAAAGGGCCCAAAACAGATATATATGTCAACAAATCGACAATTAACACCGAAAAAGAAAACCTGAAAATAGTACTTAGGTAGCTGTTGATAATTATTACTCCGTAATAGAGTTAAGGGGAAATAAGCGAGATACAAAATAGGATTTCTAACAACACAGGTAAGCGATAAGGCCTGTTTGGATACCAAAATAGGAGGGAAAGGAGGGGAGGAGGAAGGAGAGAATGGAAAGGGAGGGAAGGGAGGGAAGGGGAGGGGAATGGGGAGTGGATGTTTGGATACAATCATACAATTTCCCTCCAAATCTTTCCTACGGTGGAGGGATTTTGGTTTGCCTTGGAGGAGGGAAAATGGATCCCTCCAAATCCCTCCCCATCCATTTACCTTCACCCTTATTTGTTATCCAAACAAGGAATTTTAAATCGCCTACTCTCCCTCCCTTTCTTTTCCCTTCAAATCCCTCCATCTAAACAAGCCTTAAGGGTACGCCAACAATGATTTGGAATCTACTAGAAAGTGAAAACATAAAAATAGCGCTGCTTAAAAAGACCAAATTTACCTGAGACACCTCCATCTCTTTTGTCAGTGGACTCGGAACATTCGCAGCATGCCAATCCCACTTTTCAGGGTTTGAAGCCATAAAGCGTCTAAAAGTATTCCTGACTTCTTTTTCAGTAGCTACCGTATATGGCGTTCTCCCTCTTTCATCTTTAGCAGTAGGATCTAGACCCTGCTCTAAAAGCTCCAAAACCCCTTCAACATTGCCAGATTTTGCTGCCTCATGTAACGGTGTAGAAGTCATTACTTCTGTATCTCTTTCAGTTGACGAGGAATCTTCAACAGATACCTGGACAGTTTCACATGCTTCTTGCCCATTGTTAGTCCTAGCTTCTTTTCTCACTCTTTCCTTCGCGGCATTTGCGTCCCTAACACAACTTTCATTTAGTTTCAACTGCCCTACATCAGGGACTTCTATCTCATCTACCTCAAAAGTAACCTGACTTAATTGTCCATATATACGTCGTGCTTCCTTTAATGTAGGCCTTCGAACACTGAAAGGGATACCCTTCACATCACAGCTCTGGATACTAAAAAGTGGGGTGTCACCATTATAGAACACTTGGCGGTTGTTTGAAGGAGCGTAGATGAAAACACAAGAAGATGCATCAAAATAAGGCTTCCAAGAAGCTAGCAACTCTTGAATATCCTAAAATTTAAAAAAACAAGTTTGTCACAATGGCATCAAGTGCATCAGTGTAGCCCTACGGATTCATTTTGGGGTAAATAGAAAACTCCACCTCTCTAAACTTCGAGGAAAACCTCCATAAAGCCTAAAATTACCGAAGTTCAAAGGCCATCTACAAGCAATTGCAAGAACATAGACGAGATGGTGAGCACCATTAGGCAAAGTGGCAAACCAGAATCAGGTATTGACACTTTGAATTGGAATCCAAACGGCTTCTGCTTGAGATTTAAATCACTTCTTCATGGGTTCAGGTAGGTATTCATTGACACTTAAAATAGTATTGCTTTTTCTGTTTGGTGTTATACCAATGTGTTTCTTGGGATAGCCTAGAGTAATCCTAAATTTCAAAAGATTCAGTTTAACTGAACATCTATACAATATGTAACACACCAGATACAGAGGTTTATTTTAGTTCCTGACATAGAAACCTAGTTGTGTCATCTTTAAACACAAATAATTAAACTAAAGGAATTGACATTCCATTCCAGGCATCTTGAGGCAAGACTGTAAGATGGTGTCAAGGACTCGGCAGATAAACATATACGGTAAAGGGTTAAAATTTGTAAGACATAGACGGAAAATAATTATTTGTTATCATAGTATTTATTTATTTCCACTAGAAAGAAAGTGACAATCACCTCAACTTCATAAGCAAACATACTCTAGAATCGAGATTGTATGGCTCAATTCCCATGCCAACTCCAACTGATTACATGACCAACTGCCATTTTGCAAATGTAACAAGGCTGAGTTATAAATAAGCAACTAAATCAGTCAATACCTTTTTCAAACCAAGTTCATTATATCGCCGAAGTGAAGCTCCAGCAGAATGTATAGATTTGCCGCTTCCATCTTTTGCTGACTGCCTTTTGCCTGCTTTAGCCCTCACAACATACCTGACAATGAAGTAAAACAAGTAGGTTAAAAAAATAGATAGCTAGTGATATTATTCTAAAATGAGCAACACAATATAAGCACATCATGCTATGCAGTTTTCAGGTGATGATTTACTTTGAAAAGGATATGAAAATGGACTTGCCATAAGGGTATAAACTAGCATCTGAAACTGAAAAATGAAGTATCTACTAAAAAGATAGAAGTGCTAAAATAGTGAAATGACATGATACATTTAGTGTTTATAGCAGATCCAAACCAAGATACATTATTCACTTTTAGTTAAGCGTGATGGGAATTGGTGGAAGCATTTCATTGCATACTGTAAATTAAAACCTTCAAAGACAAGCCTATGGTAAAAGTCAGCTCATAAGAAGCCAGAAACTTTGCATATCCTGCATATAACTCAGAAACATATGAAATCCATATGCACTAAAAGACATAGAATGGAAATAAAAATCATTCAACTACACGGAAAAGATCTTCTCAGACCTCCAAGATTGTCTTTGTTGATATTATTAAAGATGGTGGTACAAATGTACAGCCTGCTCTAAAACCAAGATGACAAATTGAAAACATTCACTAACTGAATAAAAGCGCGGAGCTATTGACACTACGAAACACAACAAATCATCAGCAGTAAATTCAGTAACATACATAAGATATATAGCAGTGTCATCGACGGTGGGAATAGATCAGGAGAGAAAGAACACCTGTGGAAAGTCTTGTGGGCAACCGTAGTATTACCGTCAAATACACAACCAGCAAAATGCCCCCCACTTGCCAATAGTACAATCCTGAAGTGGGTATTATCTCTTGGCTCATGAGTCAAAATTTTCAATTTCTCTATCACATCAACTTCCCTTAAACAAGGCACAGTTCCATTATCGTCAACAACAACAAACTGATCATTCTCACAGGAGATAGTCTTAGAATCCGTTAAAAGCAAGGACTTCCACACAGAGACTTTTTCCCCTGATTTCAAACGAATAAATATTTTATTTTTAAGGCTTTGAGCATAAGTCTCGTTTATACTATTTAAAGCACGGGATGATCGATCGGCTTCATCTTCCGATCCCGAGATACTGGATACATCAAAATCATTATGAAAAGAGTCAGCAGTCAACTCATCCAAGTCATCCTCTTTCACTGGATCTTTTCCTGCAAGGCTTAACTTTACCTAAGGCAGCAAAATTAAATGAAAAAAAAAATCAACAATCAGAAACCGTATATAGTTACTCCATATCAACAACCTAAGTGACATAAACCCAGAACTTAGGTAACAATTTTGAAATTCCTCCTCATATATTCAACATCTTAAAGCATCCTAACTCCCAAGCACAAAAGTGCATTATCATCTCAACTTATAGATATGTCCATTGTCCAATCCTTGCCTACAGGGTAAAGGAAGCTTCTCTCAAACGCAAAATAAACAGGCTGTTTTGGTTCGATTTGTGGTGTATAATAGAAAGAAGCTACAGTATTTATGAGTTCAACACTGAAACGTAAACAAGCTGAATTGAATTGAAAACAACAGGGCCTAGAATTTAGATTATACTTCCCCCAAAGAAACAAAATAGCCATTTCTATTCACACATTCCTAACATAAAGTTTCAACTTGTATCTAATAATTCTTCCATTCCATGAAAACTGTATGCATTTTTCCAAATCTTCCTCACATACTTTCAGAAATGAGAAATGTATACAGCCCAATGGAACGGAGGAAGTACATATTTCTTCTCCCATCAAGTAATCTCCAATTCTCATGCGTATAACCAACAAAGTATATTGTAGCAATTCAATCACTCGAACATAAGAGGCTAGGCTAAGAGCTAAGCATTTCATAACAAAAATCAATTGTAAATTAATCCACCACTTAACAGCAGCAGCAACAATGGCAATACAACAAAAACGCTATTCTAGTGTCTCGATGACTCCAGCAAATTGAGGGTTATGCAACAACTTGGAAATGACCCAAAATGAAAATTGCGCAGAGAATTACATTGATTAACCGTTACTTCATAACAGAAAGAAACCTAGTCAGTTAGTGTGCCATTTTGCTTTATTCCGTCGTCGTAATTCAAACCAAAGAACAACAAGTCTTTGACTCCATTCGAAATGTAACCTTAATCAACCAGATAACACAATTAAACAAAATTACGAAAAACACAATCAAACAAGGTAAAAAAAAATCCCTACATTGAAGCGATGAAGGTCGGATTTGAAGTGAGAACGCTGATCGAGAAGAGACTCGAATTCTGCTTTGCAAGTATTACACGACCATCGACTCATAACACTACTACTACTGCTGCTGGAAATGATGTTATTATTGTTGTTCAATTGATCAATTTTTTCAGCGGCGGGTGAACTTAGGGTTTCATCATAGGCAGCGTCGGCGGCGGGAGGAGTGAGGTGTTTACCGGGAGGAAGAAGGCGGCATGAATCGAAGAAGTTTCCCGGCAACTCGAATATGGAGCGTGGTCGTTTATCTGTTTGGTTTCCTCCGCCGTGTGCGGTGGCGATGACGGCGGCGCTCGTCGCCATTATTAAGCTTGTTGGTGTTCGTAGCGGTTGTGATTCTCTCGTTTTGAAATGACGCCGTGTGAGTTATGACCGTGTCTTCCTATTTGAGGATGGGTTTTTAATTGTAAATTTGACTAGAATAAATTCCTGACTTGTAGAAATAGAAAAGTTTACGGAAAATTCATGTTGTAGCATCAAATTAGGTCATTTTGTTGAGAAAAAGGATTACGCATCTGAGCTAGTATTTCACACCTTTTAATTTTTGAGCATATATACATTGTTTCTAGCATATTAGTATTTTCAAATATAGTTTTTGAGTAATATTATATATTTTTTTAGTTTAATGTTTTAAATAAATGTACTCAAAAACTTAATACTGCAAACTCATGATATTTAAAATAAAACTCAAAAACTTTAATATAAAACTCAGAAAATAGATATCAAGAGGTACTACCTCAGATGTATAATCCATGAACTGCATTTTGTTTGTGTACAAAGTACTCTTGAAGTTTGATTTTAAGCATAACGTGCCTCTTTATCGTTCTTAAAGTTTTCAATTGAGTATAAATCATTGATTAGAAATCGGATTTTGGCAATTCTTTTTTTCAAATTGATTAACTTTTCGAGATTTATAATTTGACAAAATGAAAGCGGTTATTCGAAAATTTAAGATCGAAATTATGATAGATTTGAGTTTTTCGTACAAAAAAACCGACAAAACGTTAGTTGAAATTTTTCCCCCAAATCATAAAGTATGACGAGATAATCATTTTAGAACAAAAATTGGCCGATTATGAATTCCGATTTAGGAGTTATGCTCAATTGAATTTTTTTATAACGACAAAAAGGGTATTTTATGCATGAAAATCAAACATAGAGAGTATTATGTAAATAAACTTAAAATATTGAGTACAATGTGCAAAGTGGTAAAGTTCGGGGGTACCACGTGAATTATCCGAAAAGTTTAATGATACTCCGAGAAATTAATTATTTTTTACGGAAAATTCACGTGGTACCCCCAAAACTTTTTCATTTTGTGTGTGCATAGTACCCAACTTTTAAAATTCGTAGATATGATACCCTCGAGGCCTCGAGTTTGTATTTTCAAGCACGACATGACATTTTTTAAAATTAGATTAACTTTTCGAGACCTGTAATTTGATAAAACGAAAACAGTCATTCGGAAATTTAAGATCGACGTTATAGTTGATTTGATGTTTTCGGTAAAAAAAAAAAAAAAAAAAAAAAAAACGTCAGCCAACAATTTTCCCCCCAAATCGTGCATTATGGCGAGATAATCATTTGAGAACAAAAAATGACAGATTCTAAATTCCAATATAGGTTTTATGCTCAATTCAAAATTTTTATTGTGACAAAAAAACATGTAGTGCATGAAAATGAAACACGAAGGGTATTATGTGCACAAACTCAAAATATTGGGTATCACGTGAAAAGTGGCAAAGTTCATTGATAACACGTGAATTTTCCATATATTCAAACACTAAAACTTGGGAGAAACGATCTTTCAATAAGTTATTAAACGACCAGTCTTTCGTAACCTTTTTATTTGTATTTTGTGATCCTTTTGTTGTTGATCGTGACATAGTAATTTCATACTTATTTACATAATAAATGTAACAATTTTATTTTTAATCATGATTTATACCTATTTTATTACTTTTAATACCCTAAATTTATTAAGAGACCGTCTCTCAAAATTTATTTAATGAGATTTTATATACAATATATATAGGTATGGGGTTTATTTTTAAAGTACCCATTTTTCTCAATTCGATTGTAAACTCTCAAATTCCAATCATATTCCTCTTAAATTGATCATATTTCTTCACTTATAAACTATAATTCGAATGTATAATACGTTTTGTGTTCATTAATTAGAAACTATACTTTAAATTGATGATGTATTCCATTTTTTTTGGTATTACATTTGATTTAGTACAAACAATTCGTCTTACTTGTGACGATCACTAACTATGAGTTGTGACCTTTTACAGCCCCCTCCCACCTGCCCTCCCATTTACTCTTTCATTTGCTCATTGTGAGAGGTCACGAGCTTGTAACGTAATAGTGCCGTCACAAATATGAATTTGTGCATTACAAATTATACATTAAAAATTAAAATGTAGTTCATGTGTAAGAGAAAACAGGGAGAGAAGATTGAGGGAGATAGAATCCAAACATCAAAATGCATCCAAACGTGATTATTCACAAGATGGCTAATTCGGTCATTCAATTCAGACTAGAGGTAATCATTTTCGGGTTCGGCCGGACATGGGCCGGGCCATAATGAATAATTTTATCCAACGGGCCAAAGTAGAGTAAGGCCCGTCCGCTTAAACGGGCCTAACGTTGTGTCCGTACCTGTAACAYCCCCATACTCCAAAGTGCCTTACCAAGGCCACCTTAGGTATGAAGATGCTACCATCTCGGTTTCCCGAGGCAATGATAATCACAAGACAATAAAGAAGCGACTTTAAATAAATAAATTAATGGTTACATCGTTTATCAAACTGTCTAACAAAACTGTCTAACAAACTGACTGAAAACAAGTCTCAAAATCCATCTACTGTAAGACACGACACAGCGGAAGACTTCTATCGAGGTGATTCCCCAGCCATCCCATGCGCAACAATGCTATACCTACTCATCATCTGCTCACCATCCCCGAATGGATCATCACAGTTACAAAACACAACACGGGGTCAGTTACTGTCACAACAACCAATTAAACAACAACATAGCATCACCACACAATCTCCTTCACCACACCACATCACTCCACATCACTGACTACACACCCAAGGTGTGTAGCCCTGCCAGTGGGGGACCGCAGCCGTTCCCACCTAAGTCCCGCTCATCATACCGAGCAATAACCCATGTTCATTAATGTGCACATCCCCTCCCGTGGCGGGTTCCACGGAGGGCGAATCAAGGGCGTGAAGCCAYTCCCGCAAGTGACTCCACTCAGCCGAGAACGTATCTCACAACACACTCCAATCTCCACCTCCACCACATCACAACAACATCCAGCACATAACAGATATATCATACAAACAACAATATTCACAATGCCATGTAATAAGACAGTAACCGAGTAGGGAAACCCTACCTGAAAGCAATCACCAACAGCAACTCAAGCAACTCAGAATTGATCCTCTACGAATTCACCTCATATTCACACATACAATCACATATTACAACCCTAGCATCAAAACCCCCAAACAACTCCCATAACCCCCAAATTAGGGTTTAGTCAGCAATAACGAAAAGGCATAAAAACAGTATGAAGATCTTACCCTCGAGACAAGGAATACGATGACGCAAACGACGCTGAAAACTACCGACTCAAGCTCCGAGATTTGCAAATAGCGCGAGTGAAGAAAGTAACGATCTCTTGAAAGGTTTTTGTGAAATCTTAAAGTTGTGAAAGTAATGAAAAGTCGTCGTATTGATTAATAATTAAACTCGCGTTATTAACAAAACCTAACTTAATCGGCCCGCATAAGTAACTTACTCGATCGAGTGGCCCTTACTCGATCGAGTGACCCTAGTACTCGATCGAGTACCACACTTCCAGACTCTGAATTAAAAAGACACAGACTTACTCAATAGAGTAAGTCCTACTCGGTCGAGTCACCAAAGGCAGGGAAAACCGTAGTATTACGGTCTTCCCTCCTTAAAAGGAACTTTGTCCCCAAAGTTCGACCCATACACATAAAACAACGCTGTAAAAGACGCAAAACAACTCCACAACACAAGCACCGCCATCTATACCACCACCACCATGTTTACTCATACCCGGATCGACTCACCAAGCACAACACCACTCAACAACGTGAACGACATCAACATACTTACTAACATACATAAACCCCCACAATATAACATCACTAACTACAACCAGCATTAACATAACTAACAACATGACAAAAACCCCCAAAAGATACATGCAATCATCTCCTACCCCCCTAAAAGAAACATGGTTACGTCCCCGTAACCACATATACCTGATCAAAAAGAGACGGATACCGCTCCCGCATAGCATCTTCCGCCTCCCAAGTWGCTTCCTCRAYCTCATGATTAGACCACAGYACTTTGAGYAACACMGTCTCCCCGGAYCTAGTCTTCCGGACCTTACGATCAAGAATCTGCTTCGGAGTCYCYAGATAAGACAACGACTCATCTARCTCAATGYTCTCCACCTCAAGAACATGCGAAGGGTCACTCACATACTTACGCAGCTGAGACACATGAAAGATATTATGCACTTTATCCAAAGCCGGTGGTAAGGCTAATCGATAAGCAACCTCACCCACCCGATCTAGAATCTCATAAGGCCCTATGAACTTTTGACTCAACTTTCCTTTCTTCCCAAAACGCATAACTCCACGCATAGGAGAAACTTTCAACAAAACCTTATCCCCAACCTCAAACTCGATATCCCGACGATGAAGATCTGCATAACTCTTTTGCCGATCCTGAGCCGCCTTCATCTTCTGCCGAATAACTTTCACTTGCTCAATCATCTCCTGCACCTAGGGGTGGGCACCGGTCCAAAACCGGACCGGAACCGGAATCGACAAAAATTATGGACCGGGACCGGACCTGATTGTAAAAATTCCGAACCGGGACCGGACCCGAAAAATTCCGGTCCAAGACCGGACCGGACTGGTTGGACCGGAATTTGACATAATATGCCCACTTCTTCAAATTTCGGTCCAGAAATTCCGGTCCATTGGACCGGATCGGACCGGTTGGACCGGAATAAAATATATTTTTGAGGAAAAAAATAAAAAAAACATAAAATCCGGTCTTTCCGGTCCAATTCGGTCCGGACCGAAAAAAATCGGTCCCGGACCGGACCGGAAACCGGAATCTAAGAAAATGGTGGACCGGAGACCGGACC
>VHZZ01022739.1:7087-18309 GCA_009801015.1 Silene noctiflora | reverse complement strand
CAAAAGAAGATAAGATAGGCTCACGTTCTCTAGCTTGCTTTCGGGAAAGTTCCTCCAAGCGAGCTTGAATCACCTTGAGTTCCTCCTTCATGCACTAATAATTGAATTGGCGTGTCAATTCACGAGATTCATAAGCCATGAAGTTTAAGAAGTTCCAAAGTTCCGCTCCTTTTATGTGGAAAACTCGTCCATTACTCAAATTGAGAGCCACCTTACGGGTCCCGAAATCCATACCGTCAAGAATGAGGCAATAAAAGTAGTCTCCGTGAGGGATGTATCCAAGGGGAATGAAACAATTACGGAAATAGTAGACTTGATCAAGATAGTCATGAAGGGGCTCATCTTTGAGTTGAGGTACAAAACCATTCATCATTATGTAAGGCCATGCTTTAATACCTGCAAAATAAGTACTAAAACTACAAGAAAATGGTGAGAACGATCCCAAGGAAAAAATGTTCCAAGGGACAAAATAAGACAAAATTAACCAACTAAAAACAAAACTGTGCCTCCCCGGCAACGGTGCCAAAATTTGAACAGGAGTCACAACCTATCAAAAATAAATTACCCTAGAAACAACAAATTAATGTAGTATTAAGGGGTCGAATCCACAGAGAGGCGGGAGTTRCGAATTAGTTGTTATGGGATGAATTTTATCTTGAATGGTCACAAGTTATGAGGTTGGTTTGATCGATTTATGTAAAAGTAAAAATATAAAAAGCAAACAATAAAATAAAAGCATCAAGGGAGATCGGTTCATACATGCAAATTCATAATTAAATAGTTGCTAAACTAGTAGACACAAGCAATCATCTAGACCTAACGATACACAGCTTTCACTTTTAGCATCGGCCTTAAATCGGGTCCTTACAAGCTTTCACTATGAGCTAGGTCGATCTACTACACATGTTTAGTTCTAATGCATTACCTTGCCTCTCGACTAATAGAATGTATAACGGGTTTAGTTTAAGATTGTGGCCACCAAACGTAAACTAATATAATAACAAACGTGGTAGAAATGACAAGAGAACAACCAAATTAACAACTTGTTTATTATCGATTATACAAGACTCCCCTAATCCCTAGACTAGGAAATTAGTTACTCATATTGAAACTATAACGTAAAATAAAACTTGTAAATGAAATATAAACTAAAATAAACAATATAAATAAAATGATAAACTAAATCGAATTACCGTAAAGGAAATGTGAAGAATATAAAGGAAAATGAAATGCTTGAACATGAAGAATGAAGCTAAGTAAACTTGGATTGAATTATAAATGTAAATGTTGAATGATTGAAATGTATTACAACTAAAACCCGAATTGTATAGAAATTTTATGTAAAGAAATGAGAGAAGAAAATGATAAGAGATTACAAGGACTAGGATCAAATTCCAGAAAAGAAGATGATATCTGAGACATCCTCCATCTTCTCTAAGCCCCCTCGACACATTGTGTACGAGCTCCTTTATATTGGAAATGAAGTAGAAACGTAAACAATCAAGGACATGGCATCCCCGATCGGGGTCGTAGTGATCCGCAAACTTGGCTTTAAATGGCCATAGTTAATGGATAGGGAATCCAATAATGATATTGAAGTGCCCTTAATTGCCCAGTAATTGCATGTTTGATGTGGAAATTAGTTGGTATCCAATGCTTGATATTTTGCACGTCCTCCTTGGATCTCTTTGGGATCATTAACTCAATTGTTTAAATTTGAGTTGATCTTGAATTTAGGCCATTTTTGCTTCATTAACCCATTTCCTATTTCATGCTTGGTCCATTTCGGTTTGCCTTTAGCCTCGTGATCCAATTCTTGCTTGTTTGACGGAAAATAGCTACTAAAAGCTATATTACCTACAAAACACGTTAAGTACGAGYAAAACAACTATAATACGAGATTAGCTCAAATAACACTACTAAAAGTGCAAATATGAATAAAAAACCAAGCTAATATGAGGGGTAAAATCATATATAAAATACACTTATCAGTGTTTCTCGACGCAAGGGGTATGTGCTCATTAATGGACCTAGGTTTGCTCATGTGTGAGCGGGTATTTTTGTGGTAAGACTGCAGTCCCCACTAGCGGCGTGGATTACCTGTTGCGATGGGTAATCTGACAGGGCTGCAGACCTTTGTGTGTAGTCGGTTACTGGTTACTATGGAGTTTGGAGGTGGTGGTTCTGGTTATAATGGATGTTCTTGTTATGTGTTGCTATGGTATATTATTATATAGTTGACTAACCCCGTTTCTGTTTTAAAAACTGAGGTAATCCATTCGGGGATGGTGAGCAGTTGGCTTAGGAGGTGCCGATGATTATCATTGTTGATGTTGCTGCGGGATTGGCAGGGCGGAGTCATCACAAGTTATTTAGTAGTCTAGCTTCCGCATAACTTTGTTTTATATTGTCATCACAGTTTTAGGATTTGGTTTGTATTGGTATTTTTGGGCGTTTATAATCATTTAAATAGAGTTATTCTTTAAGTATGTTTCATTATGATTTCTGTGATGTACACTACCTCGGGTAACCGAGATGGTAGCAGTTCTATATATTGAGGTAGCCATTGATAAGGTGCCTTGGGGTATGGGGGTGTTACAAAGTGGTATCAGAGAGACTATTTTGGAACCTAAAACTAATGAATCGAAAATGAATGCAGGGTATCTAATAAAATGAACCTAGGGAGAAATTGTTTGGTGCTACTGCAAAGGTCTGGGAGACATCCTAAGATCGCCTGATTGCCCTAACAATTTTGAGCCGGTCATTATGGGGATCGGTAGAGAGTGTTTGTATATAGATGATGCTTATAATATGTGTTGTGTATGTTTATGATGATTGCTCATGTGTTGCTAAAACATGAGTTTGATATTAAGATATTTGGGTATGAGTTGACTTGTTATTTTCTGCACATATTCTGAGTTAGAAACATGTGAAATAGGGAAGATATAAAGTATGTTGCATCATTGATGTTTAAGTTGTTTTATGAAGAAAGTTTGATTTGTATGAAGTCCGATTATGGGAGAGTTGTCTTTAATTGGTCATAAGTATAGTTCTGGGAATGATATTGATGTGATTCCAACTCGAGGTGATAACTTGTCTTCTTACTATTCTAACGATATGTCATGCGCCCAAAATGACCAAGAAATGAATGAGATATGCCAGTTTGATGAAAACTGGATAGTGTTGAGATCTGCAGCGGTACTCGACCGAGTACCCCTTACTTGACCGTGTACACCTTTGTACTCGACCGAGTCCCCCTTACCCGACCGAGTACATCTTCTGTAGGTTTTTGGTTAGTTTCTGGAATGTGAGCAGTCAGCCGAGTAGCAAGTATACTCGACTGAGTGACCTTATGTACTCAACCGAATACCTTTCTGGGTGGATGATGTTTCGTTTTGAGTCGTCGAATTGTTTTTACGTTTGTTTTGGGTTTCAATACATTGTTTTACATACATGTTGGTCTTGATGCATGAATTTGACCGGTCTTATAATGGGGAGAGTGTCATCATACGAATGGTATGGTTTGTGAGGAAGAGATTGTGATGGATAATGGGCAGGGGAGGCGAAGTTGATGAGTTATTGAGTCTAAAAGCAATTTTTGCAATATATGGTGAATGACATTAGCGTGAGCTTGAGGATTGTAATAAGGTTGCTTACGGGCAAGTGGTAATGGGGCATGGTGAGAGCACGAATAAATGTTTTAAAATGAGGGATAAGAATGATTGCAATTTGGAATATGTAGAGATTGATGGAGGAAGATGATTATATCTATTTTGGCTAAGAGTATCTGTAATGGAAGTCGTTAGAGAAGAGTGGAAAAAAGTGGTGTGTAATGAGCTAAGATCGGTTTATGCCGAAATGTGGATTTGTATACAGTGGATATTTTTGAGAATTCGAATTATGATGAGTCATATTTATATACATTTATATGCCTCCCCTTTAGTTGTTTTAATCCGGTTTTCGTGCTAGAATACGTTATTTATATGTCATTTATGATAGAATGAGATACTTCCGCATTACGGTGTTTTAATGCAGACTTGGAGCATTAGTGGAGCATTTGGGAAGATATTAGCATCGCGGATATGAGACATGACGGAACACACAAAGCATGGCACGGAAATCTAGAGAAAGGAAGAGAAGAATGCACGATGAAGTGAGAAGACAGTTCATACTTGATCGAGTTTACTAATACTCAATCGAGGAACCCATGATCAGTTAAAGGAATCAAATGTCGAGAGTTGAAGACTGCGAGAGTAGCATACTCGATCGAGTATGCCAATAATCGATCGAGTATCTGCCTAGAATCCATCTTTCCGAGGACTTTCCTAAATAAAATTATCTTCTATTATAAAGATAGAAAACTCGATACCTACGTTAGAGGATTCTTTTTTACGTCTTATTTCAGTATTATTAATCTAGAATCCTCTCATGAACTTCTAGCTTAATTTAATTTATATTTATTCCGGATCTAATCCTTGTTAAACATTATTTTTCGCACGGTATTAATTCAATCCTTCCTTAATATTTCAATCTTTGTTATTTATCTTATTTACGCTTTTAATTATGTCTTCTACCATTATTATTGTTATAGTTAAAGTTAATATACGTAGCTAATTTAATTATCTGGGTAAAAAGGGATGTAGGTTGTTAGAAGGGGTTTTATTAATGAATTAATTGTTAAATTGATTTATGTTGTTGTTTAATTGTTGTCTTAAACCTAATTGATTAGTTACTGGCTAGGATTAATTGATTAGTCTCGCAAACTAGGATTTTCACCGACAGGGTTAAGATTAGTATAGGCTACGACAATTAAATAGAAATAGTTTAATGATAGCGACCGCATGTTAAATTAGATCTAAAGGACATAATAGAATCGACCGATCTTATGACCGTAAACAACATAATTGCTCAGTTAATTAGTTAAATCATCACTCCCATGGGTTCGATGTTAAATCAATCTGGAGGAGCGCAATTTTTTGGAGGAGCACCTCGGGAAGACCCTGCAAAACATATGGAGAAGTTCGTCACATACTGTTGTTCCATCCCTTAGACCTTTCCTTCTACAAAAGGTAATTCCCACCACAAAAGACCAACGCTCTGATAAGTTAGATCACTAGTTTCAAACAAGGGTCTACTAAGGCATTTAATGAGGCATGGGTTCGATTCAAAAGGCTAGTCCCTTCTGTTCTACACCATGGCTTCCAGAAGTGGTTATTGTGCGATCAGTTCTATAATAGATTGTGTGATGATAATCGAGCTTATCTTAACTCATCTGCTAACGGGAGATTCCAAAACAATACTAACGATGATAATGCATGGAAGTTGATAGATGAGATAGTCACTCACAATACTGAGTATGGTAATCCAAGAGGGAGTGTAAGATGTGGAAATGCAGACAGTGTTGTTGCACCACAATTAGAGGCCTTAACTTCCAAAATAGCTGAATTGAAGACATCTCCATCTCTAGGTAAGCAGCAAATGGTTCATGCTATGATCAAACAAGAAGTGAAGTGTGAAAGATGTGGGATTAAGGGTCATATTGCTGCGAGATGTATGAGCACAATTGAACAAGTACATGCCTTTCAGTCATTCAGGCAAGGTACTCCTTATTCCAACTTCTTCCCTAAAAGAAGCTAGAATACATCTACTTCAACCTCACAGCAAAACGCCTATGTTATCTCTCTGAATTATTGCAATTAGCCGGTTTATTATCAAAGGCCGCCACAACAATTCCAGCCATTGCAACCCCCTCAACAAGGTCCCAATAATGATCTAGCTGAGATGAAAGCCATTTTACAGCAGAGTTTGATGATTCAATAAAAGCAAGCGCCGCATATCTCTGAGCTCATGGCCCATAACAAGATGCTGGACACTCAAGTGGCTCGAATGGTAGTACAAAATCCATCAAAACAGCCCGACAACCTTCCTCCTCAAGGTAAACAGGCACATGAGCACGTTAACGCTATTTCCTTGAGGAGTGGTACCTCTTATGCAAGTTCGTATATGCCCACTAATGAGGATGATGTTCCTTACGTGCATCCTGAGGAGTTGAGTAACCTGGGCATAAGTAGTGACGAAAGTAAATCAAGCGACGACAAAACACGAAGCAAGAAAAACGAAGAAAAGGCCGAGACTTCAGTGGGTACTCGATCGAGTGACCCAGTACTCGATCGAGTATTCCCCCCTGGAGTTGCTGATTCCCGTCCTGAAGCTACGGTGTTTCGTAAAACTCAGTTACTCGATTGAGTATCTCCTGAACTCGATCGAGTATCCCCTGTCAATTCTGGCGGTTATTCGCGAGCCGAGAAAAAGACTAAAGAAACCGAGCCAATAAAAATTGCACTACCTTTTCCGCAAAGACAATAGAAGACAAAACTTGATCAGCAGTTTGGTAGGTTCATGGAGGTAGTAAGGAACTTGCAAGTTAGTGTGCCATTTACTGAATTGGTCACTCAACTACCGCCGTATGCAAAGTTTTTAAAGGAGATATTGACAAGGAAGGGGTCCTTTGATGAGGTTGAGACCGTTGCATTTACTCAGCAATGCAGCGCTGCATTACAAGCCACTTTACCTCCTAAGCTTAAGGACCCAAGGAGTTTTTCTCTTCCTTGTCATATTGGTAGTGGTTCAATAGATAAAGCGCTTTGCGATTTGGGGGCCAGTGCTAGTGTATTGCCATATTCTGTTTGTAAAAAAATAAATATGGGTAAACTCCGTGTCACTAATATGACCCTAGAAATGGCCGACAGATCTGTAAAGAGCCATATAGGTGTCTTAGAAGATGTGCCAGTCAGGGTAGGGAAGTAAATTATTCCCGTTGACTTTGTAGTTATGGATATGGCTCCTTACTCCAATGTCCCTATTATTCTAGGACGACCTTTCCTTCATACTCTGGGGGCGGTCATAGATGTTAGGGATGGTAGTCTTACACTGATAATTAGGGATGATAAAATTACTTTTATTCTTGATAAATCATTAAAACATCCTGAATCGGCTACTTGTCATATGATTAACATTTTTGATTATAGTATTGATGATTAATTTGCTATATTTTTGGACAGGACTCAGTCTGATGCCCCTGATGATGCGTCAGGACCTTGGATCAAGGAGGTTGATAAAATCGAAAGGTTGATATATAGTGAAGAGCCTCGTCCTATGGCGGTTGTCGGCCATGTTGCAAGTGGTGATTTGGAACCTGAGCTGGATGCTCTCGAAGCAGAGATATTCTTAGATGAGTCCATCCAAGTAGCTGAGGTGGAGCAAGCTCTTATATCAGATAAAGCGGGAACCATTTCTCCTATTGATGATAAAGTGGAGGGTCGTGAGCAAAAATGCTTGTATTTTATATTAGACCTTGAGTTTGACGTGCCCGAACTTTATTCATTGTTACTTTTCTTTGCTTGTACTTTATTTTGGTACTACTTATGTTTGTGTGTATCGCATGCAATAATTTTTGATTTACTATGCGTGCTTTAACTTGTATTGATGATACATTTAGTGCGCATTCTGTTTAAAATCCAAGAAGAAGACCACATGGAGTACACTCGATCGAGTGGCTCAATACTTGATCGAGTATCCATGATCCCGGGCCTGATCTTGTTGCTCGTTCAGGACAAGCGCAGTTGGTTGTTGTTATCCCCTATTTTGCAGCTAGTTTGAGGGAACCCCTACGCTTACATTTAGTATTCTCTTCCCTTGTATCTACTTTTCTTGTATTATCTTAGTTATTTCTCCTTATGACTTTGTTAGTAGTTTCCTTTAGGTTGCTAGATATATGTTATATTGTGATTTATGTGTTGTTTAGGTCACAATGAGGACACTGTGACATTTAGGTTTGGAGGAGAGTCTTTATATTACTGTTGTGTGCTTTAAAAATCAAAAATCCATACAAATTAAAAAATTTCAAAAATCCAAAAATATGTTATTTAATTGTTTGTTTTAAGTTGAGTCTTGGTAATTGAACTTCAATGATGATAATTTGCCTTGTTTTTTTCATTTGAATCCTGATAAGTGCTTTATTTATACATTTTAACCCCCTAGATTAACTCTATTTTACCTGTCATTTAGCACTTATCTTAGTGTTTTGGAGCTAATATTGTATTCTAGTTGCATTTGTCTGTCTTAATATGTTTTATTGGTAATTGAGCTTTTAGGAGCCAAAATCTACTAAAGTATGCAAGCTAGAGTACAAGGCGAAGTTAAGAAGGAAGTTTGGACTAAGTATGGAATTTTGCATGGGTTTTTGCATGGACAATTAGTGGATTAATGAAGAAAATGCAAGTGGAGTCAATGCAAAGTCAAGCCCAATATTTGAAGTCCAAACACAAATGAAGAGGCATAAGATTCTAAGATCACAAAAGCTAGGGCAAAAGTTCATTAACCGGGTGTTAAAACGAGCATTAAACCTTAAACATAGGATTCCTTGGCATTAATGACAAAGATTTAAGGAGCCCGGGATAGAAACCTACGACCCCGATCGGGATTGGCGCCCTCGATCGGGTCCGCAGGTTACTAAATGCATCCGTTTAAAGCCTTTCCTCCTATAAATAGGAGGCCTCGTCCAAGCATTTGGAGATCATCTTACGCATCACTTCACAACCACAATACACTCTTTATTCTTCCCTTGTATTCATATTCTTGTAATCCTTAGTTCACAAATAATTTTATTAAGTTTCTAGTATAGTTTTATGTTAAAAAATTTTAATTCAAAGTTATTGAATATCAAGTTCAATTTCAAGTTTCATTTGGTTCCTTCATTTGATATTCGAGTATTAGTTCTTCATCATTATTTCCGGTATTTCTATTCTAGTATTGTATTTCCACTTTCGTTATTTCATAGTTTTATTATTTAGTTTTTAGTTATTAGTATTTCATTTCTTTACTTAGTTCATTTACATCTCATAATTTTCATCATTAGTTCATATTTCACATATTTCATCATGTCTCATACTTCATATACCATTTGTATTTTGCATTTTAATATCAGTAGCTAAAATCTCTAGTCTAGGAATTAGGGGAGTGATGTTTAATTGATATTTTGGTAAAGTTGTTGAATTAGTTGTTCATTTATCATTTCTGTCACATGTTTTCTATGTAATGTTTARTCTATGATTAAAGGCCACAATCTTTGACTAAAATATGTTATACTTTCTATAAGTCGAGAGGCACGGAAATGTATTAGAACTAACATGTGTAGTAGATCGACCTAGCTCATAGTGAAAGCTTGTTAGGACCCGATTTAAGGCCGATGCTAATAGTGAAAGCTGGGTATCGTTAGACCTAGATGATCATTTGTGCCTTAAGATAGAAGGACTACCAAACCAATTACATAGGAAAACATCGTAGCGTCTTTGTGGATTTCGACCCCTATATACTACATTTACTTGTTGTACCTAGGGTATTTTTGATAGGTTGGCGAGCCTATCTTCAAATTTTGGCGCCGTTGTCGGCCGGGGACACAACGTTTATTTTTCTTTCTTTTTGTTGTTTTTTTTTCTCTCTCGTTGTCTTAAGGAACATCCCGTTCCTTGAGACCGTTACTTACGAGTTTCTTGTAGTTGTGTTTTTCTTATGCCCAGGAGTTCTCGTGGACCATTAGTTCCTATTGATCCCGAGATTGAAAGGACTTTTCGTAGGAGGCTCAACTATTTCAAGAAGCTTGGGGAATCTTCTAGTCCCGGTGGTTTGGGTCGTATTCGTGCTAATTATCTACCCCAAGACAAGGAGGATTCTTGTTCTAGTTCTAGTTCGTCATCAAGTTCATCATCTTCACCCATTATTAGGAAGATGGTGAAGTTGTCCGACTATTCGAAGCCAACCACGACTATGTTACCGAAGGGTATCACTACCACCCAAATTGAAGGAGTTGAATTCGAGATCAAGCCCGATTTCATCAACTTGGTGGGGCGATAGCAATTAGGTGTAGGCCATTTGGAAGACCTCAATTTGCATGTTCAAAACTTTTGCGATTATTTTTCAATGATCAAGCAAACGAGGGTCACTCAAGACCAAATTCGGGAGATCCTTTTCCCTTTTTCTTTGAGGGATAAGGCAAAACTATGGATTAATAACCTTGATAAGGAGGCTACGGGAATCACGGATTGGGAGACATTGCTCTTACGTTCTATCAAAAGTACTTCCCTCCGGAGAAGACTCAACAACTCCAAAGTCAAACCACGGGTTTCCGTCAATAAGGCTTGGAGAGTCTCTATGAAGCGTGGGAAAGGTATAAAGATCTTCAAAGGTAATGCCCACCCCATGGGTTGGATCCTTGGTTCTTGGCCATAACATTTTACAATGGATGTTGTGACGAGTCCCGTAGAGTGCTTGATTCTGCCAACAATGGGTGATTCAATCAAATTGATACCGATCTTTCTCATAGCACGATCGAATCTATGGCCGCTCATGATGCCCAATATGTCAATTCTTGTACTACTCCCTTCAAAGGAAAGGATGATTCTTCCGAATTGGCGGTCTTGAAGCCTCAACTTGCAAGTCTTCAACAACAACTTGAGGTAAAGAATGTTAGTGCTTCTCTTCAACAAGTCAATGCTATATCCGCTAGCCAAATGCTCGTGTGTGATGGATGCGGTGGCGCGGGTCACCGTGTCGCTATATGTGGTACTACCATCGAGAAGGTAAATGCTTTCTAATCTTCTAAGCAACAATCTTAATATCATCCCGGTACTTTTTCGAATTCTTACAATGCTAACACGAAATACCATCCTAACCTATCCTAWAAAARCAACAATGTGCTTAACCCATCACCACCTCAACCAAATTTTGTGCCCCAACAACCACAAAATAACTTTGCCCCACCTCCACAAAATAAATTTTAAGTTCCACCCGGTTTGCAAAACCAAAAGCCACAAAATACCCAACAAGTTGACAACAATAGTGAGCTTAAAACATTGATTTTCCAATTGCAAATGTGACACCCCGCTATTTAAGACATCGTAATTTGACATAATTGAAAAGTTAAGCAGCGGAAATACGGGATTTTTAAAACATTTTTAAGTCTAAAAGCGAAGCGTCAGTAAAACTGAAACATAAAACGAAGGTAGGTAAGTTATACAGTCCGATAAAGTAGAAATAGTGATGGGGAAAAGATATCCCACGAATGTCAATTTTGATAAACATAAATAAGGTAAGTCTACTAAGCAAAACTATGGCCTAGGATAGACGACTACTCGCTAGCCACACAGTCTTCCCCAGCTAATCAC